>JAOXOE010036800.1:0-43045 GCA_028565055.1 Phoeniculus purpureus | reverse complement strand
GAGGCCACCCCCGGTACCCCCGTGGAGCGGGCCTGACCCCAGGCCGACCCCGGGCACCTCCTCCGCCTCCCTTCCCCAGGCTGCACCTTCTGCCTCAGTTTCCCCCCGACCCGCAGCACCGGCAGCACCTCCACACGGTGCAGGGAGCAGCCCCCTGCGCCCGCTGCAGCCGCAGCCAGTGGCCCCAGCTGCTGCCGCCAGCTGCCGCCAAGGGCCCTGGAGCCGGGGGGCGACCCGGTGACCTCGCCGTCCTCTCTGTGGGCAGGTAACTGGAATCCCCCTCGCCGGGGTCCCCCCACAACCTCCAGGGTGGGGACGAGCTGCTGTGATGCTCCCCTGCCTTCCCCACAGGTTCCGAGTGTCCCGGATCCCCGAGGTGAGGAGCGAGGGGGGGGGGGACCCCCTGCGCGGCCCCCTCCCCACTGGCAGCGGGATGTGGCCCCCGTGGTTGGGCAGCACCGCCGGCGCCCCTGAGGGGAGGGGGGGGGGTGGGGAGGGACCCCGGGTGTGAGGGGTTGGGGGTCCTTCCTGGGGACCGCAGGGGTGGCCGCAGGGCGTCTGGGGAAGGGGGGCAGCCCACAACCTCTTCTGGGGCCACCCGGCCTCACTGGGGCTACTGGTCTGTCTCCTGTTTCCTCCACAGCTGGTGCCTGGCCCCGGGGGCCAGAGACACCCGCAGAGCCCCCCGGGTGGGGAGGAGGGCCACTGGACACTGCGGGAAGGCCGGTCCTGCTCCGAGCACTGATGAGGGGCTGCGGATGGCCGCTCAGTGGCCACCAGCAGCTGCTGAGAAGGAGCCCCTGTGCCCAAGGGCCTGCGGTGGCCTCATGGAGACCATCTCTGCCAGCTGCACCGCTGATGGTGGTGGCTGCGTCGTGGTGACCAGACGGAGACAGAGACCGTCGTCAGGAGCCACAACGCTGGTGTTGGCCGCATCAGAAATGACCTGATGGAGACCAGCTCTGGAAGCCGAGACACTGGTGGTGGCCAGCTCGAGGCCCCTCTAGATGCTGCAGAGCCCTGCTGGGGGGACTGTGTGACAGAGGACATTGTGTGGCCAGAAGGCCACTCCATGGGCACCTTCTGGGGCTGTGAAGCTGGAGCCTTCCCAGGGGCATCTCAGTGGCCCTCCAGGTCAGGGCTTGTTGTGGGCTGCGGCTGCGTCTCCCCCGGCCGTGAGCCCTGAAGGTGGGGGGCGGGGGGTGGTCCTGACCCTGCTCTAGGGTCCTGCTGGCTCAGCCCTGCTGGAGGAGCCACTCAGGGTGGGCTTGAAGCCCCAACCTAGAGGGCACTTGGGGCCAGTCCCAGTCACTGCCCCCGAGGAAGCCCCTAAAGAACCACCCAGACCCTCTGGGGCTGCTGCTCTTTATTTTGTGTTCGGGGTGGGGGGGCTGGGGAGGTCCCCAGCGGTTCCCGAGGGGCTGCAGCTCCCAGGTGGGAGGGGTCGCTTGCACTTGGGGCTGCAGCTCCAGACCCCAAACCAGCACCGACAACAGACAGGGGGAAGGAAGGAACCAGCCGTCACCCCAACCCCACGCCGGGGAGGGGCAGAGCTGGCTGTGAGGCTGCCCAGGGCACCCCCGAGGCCCCCCCACCGCTGGGACTCAGCCTTTGGATGACTCTGGGGTGTCTGTCTCTGGGTTGTTGGGGTGGAGGGGCTTTGGGGGTGTCGCTTCCCCTCTGCTCAGGGGGCCACGGGGATGGAAAAGCCTTGTCTGGACGTGAATTAGGAGGCCCTGCAGAGGGGCTGCGCTGGGGGGGGACCCACCCAGCTCAGGGGGTCTGGAAGTGCGGGGAAGGAGACACCCCCAGCCCCGGCTGGAGGGGGATCTGGCAGCTCTTGTTGGCTGCTCGGGGTCTCCCGGCACAGAGCCCCCCCGACAGGGGACGGCTCTTCCTCCGGCCCTGTCCCATGGCACCGGGGCAGCCCAAACCCCTGCTGGGGGTGTTTCTGCGAAGGACCCCACTCACTGGGTCGTGGGGTGAAACCTGGTGCCCCCACACCCCCTCCCAGCGCCAACGAGCCACCGCTCGGCTCTTCTTCGCCTACAGCACCGCGTTCTGGGCACAGCCGCCCTCTGCGCTGGGGCTGCGCCACCCCCTTGGCAGCCGCTGGGCTGGGGGGAGCCCCAAGGGCTCTGCTGCAGCCAGGGACAGCCGGCGGCACCCTGGGGGGCGCAGCCACCCCAACCTGGCCTCGGCTTGCGACAGGAGCGGGGAGGAAGAGGAGCGAGAAGGAGGAAGAGGAAGCAAGAGGGAGACGGAAGGAGGAGGAAAAAGAAGAACAGAAGAGCGACAAGAAGAAAGGACCTGGAGAAGGTCCCCAGCCCAACCCCTGGACCGGGAGAAAGTCTCCAGCCCAACCCCTGGACCGGGAGAAGGTCCCCAGCCCAACCCCTGGACCGGGAGAAGGTCCCCAGCCCAACCCCTGGACCTGGAGCAGCCCAGGTCCAACCGTTCCCTCCTTGGCCAGCCGCTGCCCACGAGCAGCAGCCCTGCAAGGCAGGAGCAGGAGCAGTTCCTGCCGTCCCGTGCCCCCGGCCGTGGCCGTTGGGGAGCTCCTGGCTCCCCCAGGGGCTCCAAGATGCTGCCGGGGCAGCCCCCCTCCCCCACCACCCCAGACCCATTTCCCCCGCTGGAAGGGGCGACCCCCAGCCCCGCCGGTCGCCCCGGCTCCCCGGGCCGAGAGAAGGGGCGAGTGCCCCGCTGGCCCCGCCGGCGGCCGGAGCTGTCTGGAAGACACCAACCTCGTTTATTTCTGCTCTTACGGAAGAGTCGGTGAGTCGCCCTCTGGCCCCCGAGCCCCCACCCCGGGAAGACCCTGCGTGCCAGCCCGAGCGCTGCTCCCGCAAGGGCACCGGGCACCGCGGCTGGAGCCTGCGACCGACGACGACGACGACGAACAGGACGAGAAGAACTCGAACGAGAGGGGGTCGGGGCTGAGCGGGGACGGGGGGTCCTGGCCCCGCTCCGCTGGGAGACGTCGGAGAGGGACGGCTGGGGGGTCCCGGCGAGCGGAGATGGGGGCGCTGGCTGCCGCTCGGGGCCGGGGCGAGTCACACGACTGAGGTGGGGTCGGAGTGGGGAAGGAGAGGACGGGACGGGGAGACACAGACAAACCAGACAGAGGCGGGAGATTAGAAAAAGCAGCTTCTACAAAACCCCCGGGATGGGCAGGGGGGGCCCTGCCCTGCCCTGCGGCTGCTGCTGGGGTTCTTGTCGGGGCTGCAGATCCTCTCTTGTTTCTTTTGTTCTTGCAGACGGACGGGAGCTGCAGGACGGCGGCTGCAGCCCCCCCTACGGCTCTGGAGTTGCATATGGGGCTGGCTCTGGACCTGGGGGGCACAGGGGGTACAAGCAGGGAGCTGGAGAACCAGGGGCCAGGCTGCAGAAGCCCTTCAGGCTCATCCAGTCCAACCCAGCTGTCCCATCCCACCCCCAAACCCCATCCTTGAGCTCCAGGTCTCCCCGACTGGCAAACACGGCCAGGGGTGGCCACTCAACCCCGTCCCTGGGCAGCCTGTGCCAAGGGCTGAGGGCCCTCTCCAGGGAGAACTTTCTCCTCAGGGCCACCCTCCCCTTCTGCTGGGGCAGCCTGAGGCTGTTTCCTCTTGTTCCTGGGGAGACCAGCCCCCAGCTCTCTGAACCCCCTGTCAGGCAGCTGCAGGCAGCAGAGGGTCTCCCCTCAGCCTCCTTCTCTCCAGCCTGAGCAGACCCAGCTCCCTCAGCTGCTCCCACAAGCTCTGTTCTGCAGCCCCTTCCCCAGCTCTGCTGCCCCTCTCTGGCCCCGCTGCAGCCCCTCAAGGTCCTTCTGGTGCTGAGGAGCCCAGACCTGTCCCCAGTGCTCCAGGGGTGGCCCCAGCTCAGGGGCTGGAGCTGGGGGGTGCAGGCTCAGACAGGCACTTCTGTCTCTGCTCCACAAGCAGCAGGGGCTGGACCAGACAGAGGGAGATGTTTGACGCTGAGGGGGCGAGAGCCTGGCCCAGGCTGCCCTGAGAGGTGGGAGAAGCCCCATCCCTGGAGCCATCGCAGGGCAGGGTGACCCTGGGGCTCTGAGCACCCTGCTCTGGCTGGCGCTGGACCAGAGGAGCTTGACACTCCCAGTTCTAGTTCCAAACCATCACCCCATGTCCTCCCACAGCTGCTGCAAAGTGCCCCCCGTTTCCCTCAAGCCCTGAGAGGCCCCCTGAGGGTCTCCCCAGAGCTTTCTGCTCCGCAGCAGACCCCCCCCCAGCTGAGGACCACAGGAGTCAGGGCTGTTCCGGAGGCCGAGCAGCAGCCAGAGGAGGGGATTCGCCGGCCCTGCAGAGGGATGGAGCAGGAGCCCGGAGCCGGGGCAGCACTTACGTGAGCCAGGGCGAGCTACCAGTGCGGCGGCACGTAGCTGTAGGCGGGGGTCCCCTGGGCCCGGTACGTGGGCACGGACACGGGGTGCGCGCCCAGGGCGCTGTGCTGCGGCGCGGTCAGCAAGGTGCCTGCAAGGGCGAGGGCGAGCGGCTCGCAGGGCAGCCCCGCCGGGGCAGAGGCTCCCGCGGGTTACGGTGCAGCCCCGGCTGAAGGGGCTGGATCGCGAGGCCGGCACCAAGCAGCCGCAGCTCTGCCCCCCGCGCCGTTGCCCACCGCAGCGGGGGCTGGAGCCGGGCAAACCCGGCGGCTCCTCTCTGCTCAGGGACCAGGGAGGGGAAGGGATCACCCACAGGGCTGGGGAGACCTTTGCCGGCTGCAAAGCTGAGCCGAGCCGGGACCAGCAGCAAACAAACTGGGTTCTGCCTGCGACGGAGCAGCGGCCCTCGAGAGGAACCAGCGGCCCTCAAGCAGAACCAGCGGCCGACCGGCCATGGACGAGGTGCTGCTGCAGCCACCTGGCTCTTCACCCCCCGCAGCCCAGAGGAGGAGCTGCCACCCCCTCCTAAGGCTCACTGCTGCTCCTTACCTGCCGACATGGCCATGGTGGTCCCGGCGACCATCCCCATGGCCACCCCGTTGGTCCTGGGCGCAGCCACCGGGGCCGGGTAGATGGCCGACGGGATGCTGTTGGGCTGCACCACGGTGGTGTGGTGGATGACGTGGGGCTGCGCCGCGTACACCGGCTGGGTGTAGTAGGCTCCCTGCGCGAGGGGAGACGAGAAGCCGCCGGCGCCCTGTCACCGCCCTGTGACGGAGGGCAGCAGCCCCGGCGGCAACCCGGGGACCCCTGTTTAATGCTGGGGGGCCACCAGCTCCGGGTGCAGCGGCTGCCAGCCCCACAGCACTGCCCAAGCGACTACAGCAGCTCTGACTGCTGTCACACAACACCGCTGTGTGGGGCTCTGGCCAGGCTGGAGTGGTGGCCCAAGGCCACCACGCTGAGGGTCACCAAGGCCAAGCTGGGTGCTGCCCTTGGGTCACTCCAGCCCCTGGCACCACTGCAGGCTGGGAACCGCCCAGGGAAAAGGGCCTGGGGGGTGGTCAGCAGCAGGTGGAGCTGGGCCAGTGGGTGCCTGGAGGGCCAAGAAGGATGTGCAGGGGAGCCACTCAATTCAGGTTTGTGGGGGCCTGAGAGGCTGCCTGGGACCAACTGGAGGTGCTGAGAGGCTCCTCGCTGGTGATTTTCAGAAGACATCTGCCCTCGGCTGAATCCTTGCAGAGACCCTTGGCCGCAGCTCACAGCCGCAGGAGCGCAGGGGATGGTCCTGGAAGGTGCTCAGGGAGGAGCAGCCCCACGAGGACACAAATCCGGTCGTTGCCGGAGGAGCTGCTGCCCGTGAAGGTGACTCAGGGGCTCTGCCGAGGGAGGCGCCAGGAGAGCGGTACAGGGCAAGGCAGGGGCTGGTGGCTGCAAGCAAGGGGACCTCACCCGTGGCCCTGGGGAAGGGCAGGGCTGAGGGCTGGGGAGGGCGGGGAGAGGTGGGTGCAGGGACAGCCTGGGGGCAGCCGCCTCTGACAGTCCAGGGAAGGCACCTGATGCCCAGCCTGTCCCAGCCACAGGACACGGCCGCGTTGGCACCGACAGCTGCTCAAGGCCGTGGCTCAACCAGAAGATCAAACAGAGGAGACAGGAGAGAGACCCCCCAGCATCCCAAAGCCCCACCATGAGCACCCCCACCCCACCGGTGGACCCTCAGCCCTGACAGCCCAGAGCAAAAGGCCCTGGGGGACCCACCGAGGGAGGTGCTGGTGGCCAGGGAGGACCCACCTGTGTGTACAGGTTCTGCTGTGGGTAGGCACTTCTGATGGGGTACATCGCAGTCTGGTAGGGGTTGGGCGACGGCGAGTAGGGGGGCGGCGCGCTGCTGCTCTGGGTCGGCGGCACCTTGTAGGGGGTCCCCGCGGTGTACCCTGCGGAGCACAAGAGCAGTCCCGGTCAGGGGCCATGTGCAGAGCTGCCGCGAGCTGGGCATCGCTCGCCCATGGAATGGGCTGGGACGAGAGGGAGCTCAGAGGTCCCCAGTGCCAACCCCTGCCAGGGGCCCCAGCCCCAGCCAACCTGCCCTTGGGCACTGCCAGGGCTGATGGAGCAGCCCCAGCCTCCCTGGGCAGCCTGTTCCAGGGCCTCAGCACCCTCACAGGGAGCAGCTGCTGCCCCAGAGCCCATCTTCATCTCCCCTCTTGGAGCTGGAACCCAGCCCCCTTGGCCCAGCACCACAGTTATGAGGACAAAGCCCCTCTCCAGCTCTCCTGGAGCCCCTGCAGGGCTGGCAGCTGCTCTGAGTTCCCCCAGAGCCTTGTCTCTTCAGCACTGGAGGACACAGGAGATGCTCCAGCATCCACTGACGTCCCATGAGCCCACCCAGTCCAATGGGCAGCGCCCAGGTGCCCTGTCACATCCTGCAGCTCCCACCCCAGAGACCAGGAAGGAGCTGCTCAGCCCTGCCCCTGCCCAGCCAGGTGGGACTTCCACCGCAGCTCCTGGGGAGCTCTGCTTCCCTGAGCACTCCTGCACCTCCCAGGGGTAGGAAACAGCCTCCCGCTGGGTCCTCGGGGCGGCCGGGCAGCCGCCTGCAAAGCAGCTCAGGAGAGCCAGCTCTGCTCCACCGAAGGAGCACCGGGAGGCTCCGGGCTCTGCTTCCCCAGCCCCTTCACGGTTTGAGATGCAAGCGGAAAGGAGAAGGAAAAAGGCCTCAGGAGGACAAAACCAGCCCAGCTCTGCAAAACTTCACCCCAGAAGGGAAGGGCGGCAGCAGCTCCACCAGCAGAAGGCCAAGGACCTGCTGCCCGGGGCCGACGAGCACCGCCGGGACCCGCAGCACCATCAGCCCTGACACAGGGACGTGAGTGACCCCATCCCGGCCACCCTCAGCCCCAAACAGCCCCCCAAACAGGGCGGGAGGCGGCGCCGCGGGACGCCCGAGGCAAACCCCGCAAGAAGGGCTCGTTACTGAAAGCCGCAGAAGAAGCCTGGTAAGTTCTGTTCTCGGTGCCGGCGTCCACCGGGAGGTGGAAGGTGCCCTCCATGGCGCAGGAGGACGAGGTCTGTGGCCAGGCCTGCTTCATCAGGAGTGTCGCTGGAGCGGGGACGGAGAGGAGGGGTCACACAGAGCAGTGGGGAGAGACACAACTGCCCCCCAAGTCACCGCTCCGCTGCTCCTTCCCTTCCCTCCCGCCTTCGAAGCCCAATTCTCTGTAGGACCTTCTTCCCCGTGGCTCACAGGGTTTGCTCCAGACTGAGCTGCAGGGTGCTCCCCACCGCCCCTGGGCTGAGTCCCACCACTTCTCAGTGGAGCTCGGTGGGCTCTTAGAACTTCTCCCACTGCGAAGCCACCACCGACGGTGGATTCAGCACTGGGGGGTCCAAGTGGGGCAGTGAACCCAGCGTCTCCCCTGCGCTGGAACCAGAATCAAAAGCTCCCCCCTGTGCCAAGAGCTTGAGGCAGCCCCTGAGCTGAAGTCAGGTCCAAGGCAGGAGCCAGGACCCGCAGGTGAGGGGAAGGGTCCCTGTGGCTTTTCGCCGCAGCTGAATTCGTCTGGGTTTCGTTCCCTTCAAACCCTCCCCGAGCTGCTGCTTTCTGCTTTGGCCCAGCAGCACCTCAGCTGAACCCACTGGTCAGTGCTGTCACCGGGGCGGCTGAGCCGGACACACAGACCCTCCCTGGTGCTCGGGCGCCTCCGATCCCAGCTCCACACGGGGAGGTCTGGTTACCTGGGGCGTAGCCGGGGCTGCTGGTGGGGTACATGTTGGGGTTGTAGGCTGGGGCCGCCGTCGGGTAGCCAGTCGGGTAACCTGCAGGGAGGAGAGAGCCTCGGTGACGGGTTTGTGCAGAGCCACAGGGACCTCTGACCAGGAGGGCCCCTGGAAAGCAGCAAAGAGCTGTGTGAGCCACCGGCACTGCTCAGGGCGCTCAGCCTCGCACCCGGTGAAGTTCTAACGGGCAGCTCTGAGAAGGCTGCAGAGCCCCTTTGCTGCCCATCACCGCCACTGGGGTCGGGCGCAGGAGCTCAGCGGTCAGCTCTGAGGCGGCCTGGAAAGCAGCAGGCCCTGCAGCCCCAGCCCTGCAGCCCCAGCCCTGCGGCCCCAGCCCTGCGGCCCCAGCCCTGCGGGCACCCCCAGACGTCCTCCTGCCCCGCACCCCGACGGCGCTGGGCGGCTCGGCCGCTCTGCTGAGGCCCGTCCCCAGCTCTGCCGTGCAACCCAGGGCTGCGAGCTCTGCCCTCTGGCTCCCACCAGCGATCTGCTGGCTTCCAAACGGGGTTAATGAGCCCCGCAGGCCCTGGGCTGGGGAAGCAGCGCTCGAGCAGCCTGGTTTGCAGCGCTGGGATGTCTTCAGGCTGGACCCAACCCGGCGTCCTGCTCCGGCCTTGGGGAAGCCCCTTGAGGCTGCCGTTGGCCTTCTTGGCCACAGGAGGGCGACACCGGCGGCTCCCGGCCAGCAGCCCCCCGGGTCCCCCCTCTCCCACGGGTGCTGCTCTCCCGCGGCTCGGTCCCCAGCCTGCGCTGCTCCCCGGGGCTGTTCTTGCCCAGCTGCCAGACCCGACCCTGCCCTGGCTCCAGTTCATTCAATGTCTCCCAGCCCTCCAGCCTGCCCGGCACAGCCCAGTATAACCCCAGCATAACCCAGTACAGCCTGTCCAGGTCCTGCTGGAAGGCAGCCCAGCCTGCTGCAGCGCCTGGTGCTGTTCCGGCCCTTCCCAGAGCCATCTGGGCTCAGCTTCCATCACGGAGGCTCTACCAGCTCCGGAGGGGAAGGGATGCAGCCAGCCCTGCTCTGCTCTGCCTCTCCGATCTCACAGACTCTGCCGAGTGCTGACCTCCAGCAAGAAACCTTGTCCTGCCCCCTCTGTGTGAAGGGGAGATGGGGAAGGTGCAGGGAACAACCAGTCCTGCACTTCGCTCCTGCTCCTGGATGCAGACTGGGAGAATCTGGGGCAACCGGTGCCAGGGGAATCGCTCTGGAAAACTCCCAGCGCTCCAAGCCCACGGGGACCAAAAACACCTGGGCTGGGCTGACACCCTTCTGGGTTCTCGGGCAGGAGGGTCTGTGCTTGTTGGCTCCTCTTCGCCCCTCCACAGACCACAGACAGGCGGCTGCAGTCCCCACGAGGGTCTCCACGGGGTGTGAGACACACCTGGATCCAGCAACGAAGGATCAGCCCGGGGAAGCAGCAGCATCAAAACATCTGACACCCTGCCCTGATGTCCCCTGGACATCACCGACTGGGCTGGGCTGGAGGGGACCTCCAAAGGGCACCCAGCCCCCTGCACCCAGCAGGGCCAGCGCTCCCCAGCCTCATCGGCCCCAGAGCAGAGCAGCCAGACACTGCTGGAGCCTCTGGCAACCTCCTGGAGACCTCAAGGCCCTCTCAGAGATCTTGCCCAGCTGGTTCTTCTGGCACCTGCAAGGTGAAGATCTCCCCATTTATCTCCTGCTGTTCCCCATGGCAATGGAGGGGCTGGAGGGAAACGGGGGAGCTGACGGTGTCTCCTCTCGAGGGCTGCCCCAGTGCCCTCACGCTGAGGACAGACTCTGTGATGAGCTGCAGCCTGACAGCCCGCGGAGGACGGGCGGAGAGGGCGGCGGGGGACGCTGGCCCCCGGGTCTGTCCTTCCTGCGGGTGCAAAGGGCTTTGCGCTGCCTCTTCCCAAGGCAGTTGTGGGCTGGGATGGAAGGGACCTCCGGAGGTCACCCAGTCCCACCCCCGCCATGGGCAGGGACAGCTTTAACTGGTGCCAGTTGCTCAGGGCCCCATCCAGCCTCACCTTGAACCCCACCGCAGGCAGCTGCAGGCAGCAGGAGGGTCTCCCCTCCTCAGCCTGAGCAGCCCCAGCTCCCTCAGCCTCTCCCCATCAGCCCTGTCCCCAGCACCCTTCTCTGGCCCCGCTGCAGCCCCTCAACGTCCCTGTGGTGCTGAGGAGCCCAGACCTGACCCCGGTGCTCGAGGTGGGACCTCCCCAGTCAGCCCCATCTTACAAGAAAGTCCAGCGCTGGCGTCCGCCCCGACGGAGCTCTGCAGGCACCAGAGGAACCGCAGCTGTGCACCAGCCACAGGAGATGATTCCCACTCCCACTCCCACTCCTGCTTTCCTTCCCTCTCGGCTTCCCACCCACTTCCACCCCAAGGAAGCCTCCCCGGCCCTACGGCAGCTCCCTGCCTGGGGGACACATCCGCGTGAGCAAACCGCGTCCTGACAGCCGGGAGCGACTGTCCAGAAGCATCGGGGAGAGCGGGCGGCTGGCCCAGCCCCTGCCAGGCTGCCAGGCAGCACCGTTCTGGGCGACAGACGGGTGCCAGCCCCGCTCCTGCGCTCGGAGAAGTCCCCGTGGGAGAGAGGTCCTGGAGAAGCCCCAAGTCTCCCGGGACTAGTGGTCGCTGCCATCAGCTCACGGGGCTCCTCCAGCCTTAACGATCCCGATTCCACAGCGACATTCAACCGGTGGCTGCTCCGGAGGACGCGGAAGCCCCGGCTCCAGAAGCCACTGCGGCCTTTTCCTCCTTCGCCGCTGACCCGGCTTCACCTGACGCTCCCCAGGCCAGCAGCCCCGGGGCTTAAAACCAGTTCTGAGAGCAGAGCCCGCTAAGCTGGGAGCAGAGCCAGCGCTCTTCCCCTTTGCCCTAAGGGGAGCCCCAAGAACAAAGGGTTCCAGCCTTCCCAAAGGAATCTGGGTCATGGTGGCGACCAGCTGGGAGCTCCAGCCCAACCTGCCCTCCCCGCGGGCGCTGGGCCACCACCACCAGCAGCAGCCTGCTCAGAGCCAGGAGCAGACACCAACGAGGTCAGGGCCACTG
This sequence comes from Phoeniculus purpureus, assembly GCA_028565055.1. Classification (NCBI taxonomy): domain Eukaryota; kingdom Metazoa; phylum Chordata; class Aves; order Bucerotiformes; family Phoeniculidae; genus Phoeniculus; species Phoeniculus purpureus. The sequence goes on along the minus strand of JAOXOE010036800.1, from coordinate 31,843 downwards.
GGAGAGGACAGCTCTGGGGCTGGAGGGGCTGCCAGAGCTGCGACCCCCCTCCCCGGGAGCTTCCCAGGCAGAGAAGTCCCGCAGCAGCTCCATCCCAGGAGAACCCGTCACCCTCTCGCTGCCTGTGCAAAGAGCGGGTGGTGCAGAGAGGGGAGGTCCAGGCATCGGCGGGCAGCACCCACAGCAGCTCCGTCTGGGCTGTCCCTGCTCCCCTGCAGGGGCTGGACTGGAGGAGCTGGAAGGTCCCTTCACCCCAGCCCAGCCCGTCCCTGTGATCCTACAACTGAGCAGTCCCCTGCACAGGACAGTCCTGAAGAAGAGCAGGAGGCAAAAGGACCAGAGAAGGGCCCACAGCTTTAGCAGCAAGTTCTGATCAGACCAAGGGTCTTCCTTTCCCTCTGCTCTGCTGCCTTCAGAAGCCCCCGAACGCTGATCTTCTCCTTGCAGGGAAAGGAGGATGCAGCACATCATCATCGGCATCACGAGGCCCTTAACTGAGCCAGTATCTCCTGCCTTCCCATCCTGTGCTGAGGTCTCCTGCTTCGCCTCCAGTGAAAAGCATCTGCCAGGGCCGTGACAGCACCAAGAGGTCATCACGGGCACAAGGCGGGTGAGGAGAAGCCCAGCAGGGTCCCTGCAGTGGCAGCTGAGCTGACCCCGGATGACAAACGAAGGGAGGCTACAGCCAGCAAAGTGAGAGGTGACCTGTCCTTCCCTGCGGAGCTCTGCCGCCCCGCGGCTGCGCCCAGCCGCTCGCCCTCTGCTCCCGGAGGCTCAGAGGGGGGATGTGGTTTGGGGGAACTGAGCTGGAGCCTGGCTCCCTTCGTGAGCTGGAACAGGACCATCACTTCGTGGAATCACAAACGGGGTTGGGAGGGAGCTCAGAGCTCCCCTGTGCCAGCCCCCTGCCAGGGGCAGCGACACCTCTCAGCAGAGCAGGGTGCCCCCAGCCCCAGCCAACCTGCCCTTGGATGCCATGGGGGATGGAGCAGCCCCAGCCTCCCTGGGCAGCCTGTTCACCGTGAACAATCCCCTTCTCATCCTCCCTTAAAGCTGCTCCCCCTGGTCCCATCTCTGCTGACTCCAGTCCTGACCGTGCACTTCTTACTGGGGAGATGGTTGTGAGGAGATGGAAGACGAGGACATCACGGCACTAGGTTTCCACCAAGCGAAGGCTGCTGGGTTCAGTGACCCAGAGGAGGCTCCCCCGGAAGAATTTTGAGCATGAGATGCAACCTGAGTCACAACCCCAGCATCCCCCTGCAGCCCCGTGCAGGGCAAGGAGAGCCTCGAGCTTCCCGCAGCCGGAGCTCCTGGTGCCCTCCTGCTCCGGCAGAGTTTCTATGGCAACTGCAGGCAGGTTCCGAAGGGAGGGCTGCTGGCAGGCTCCTGCTGCAGGCGGCCCCGACGCAAGCGCAGGCGGGCGCGAGGGCATCGGGCTCGCCGAGCCGCCCAGGTACAGCTCAGAGCAGGCTGTGAGCAGCAGCCCTTCGCGCCTCACAGCCGGCACTTGTGCGGCTGCTGACCTCCCTCTGCAGCCCCTTCAGCTCCCTTCTCCAGCCGGGAGGGAAGGAGGACGGGTGAAGCTCATCCCAAGCCTGGGCCTTCCCCTCCAGATGCGGTTTCTGCGCCAGAGCCCTCTGCTTCCAGCGACGGGTGCGGAGCCCCGGCTCCAGCGGGTGCCCTTGGACTCTGGAAGGGGGAGGTTCAGGCTGGGGAGGAGGAGGAGGTGGTTGATGCTGAGGGGGGTGAGAGCATGGCCCAGGCTGCCCCGAGAGCTGGGAGAAGCCCCACTGCGGGTCAGGGTGTCCCTGGGGGGCTCTGAGCCCCCTGCTGTGGCTGGCGCTGCACCTCAGGCAGCGAGCGCGGGGACGCAAAGGGCTCCACGTGAGACGCCGGCTGATCCTGCCCATCATCAGGAGACCCGGAGGTCAGTGCCCGGAGGTCAGTGACCTGGAGGTCCCAGCCGGGCAGTGCCAGCCGGCTGGCTGCCGCAGTCCTCTCTCGCTGCTCGCTGAGCCGGGGGCTCAGGGTCCAGTAAACCAGCGGCGGCCGCAGAGCCACCAGCATGCCAGCCCAGCGCGGTGCAGGATGAACCGGGGCCGAGCGCCAGCGACAGCGGGGAGAGGGAGCGGGAGCGGGAAGGCAGCCTGCACACACGGCAACGGCCCCGTCGCCCATCAGCGGCTCCCAACTTCAAGGCCGGACGAGGCCAGACTGAGCAGAGACAGCGGAGCCGAAGGGGCGGCCGAGGCAGGGCTGCTTCGGGAGAGCCGGGAGGTGAGACCCGAGAGCTGTACGCTGGGTGTTCCCACCGCCCGGGCGGCTCCGAGAGCTGGGACCAGCCCAGGCGAGTGCTCCTGAAGGGCTCTGGTGTCACACAAGCCCCTGCGCGTGCGCCGGGAGAGGAGAGGACGTTCACTGCCCACCCCAGAACCCTGCTGCCCCCAGGCCGGGCACCGCGGTCGGGTCGCATCGATGACCTTCGGCTGCACGAAACCGAACAAGAGCCTCAGCCCCGGGACAGGGGAGCAAAGGCAGCAGCACGAAGGGTTTCCAAGGGCTCACGGAGCAGCCGTGGAGCTGATTTTCAGTCATTTAACGGAAGACTGAAATGGATTGAATAATGGAAGCACCTCGGGACTGAAGAGAGGAGATCTGGATCAGATCTCGGGGCGAAATCCCTCCCTGTGAAGGGGCTGAGGCTGCTCCATCCGCTCTGGCCATGCTGAGGGGCCGGCCGGCCTGTGAGTCTTCCAGCAGCGAGGTTTCTGAGGGGACTGCTGCTCATGGGGACGTTTCCTGTCCGTTCTCTTGCCAAGCCTCCAGTGCTCTGGAGCTGGGACCAAAGCTCCCCCGAGCTCCAGGATCTCCAGCAAGTCTGACGGGGGAGCCACGAGCGGGTGGGTAACGACGGGGCGACCCCTGTGAGGAGCTCTCGGCTCCACAAGGCATCAGACAGGGCTCCGCAGAGCATCACCACCCTGCTGACCACCAGCTGGACCAGCGACCCAGGCCGACCAGAACATTCAGCCGCAGAGGTAGCCAGGAGCTCCTGATGCCCACGTCCCCCTGCTGCTGGCCGCTCTCCTCCAGCACAGCGCGTCCCTGGCAGCGCAGAGGAGCTGGGGGAGCCTCCACGCAGAGCAGACCTGCACAGTGAGTCGCACTCAGCAAGACCTCACGGGGAGACGGCTCCCAGGGCCTGACCTGGCCAGGTGCTCGCGAGGGAAACACGAGCCACGGGGAAAACCACAGGCATCCCCAAGCCGGGTCCTCTCCCACAGCCCAGCCTCTCTCTGAGCTCAGCTCTCTCCGTCCCAGCTCGCCCGACCTCCCCCCAGGCACAGGGCTCCGGCACACACAGCCCGGTGCCCTTCCCGAGAGCTCCGCCAGCCCCGCTCCGACGACGGCCGTCCCGCGGCCCCCAGACTCGTTGCCCAACACAGGGTTAGCCCACAGCGCTCGGCCGGGGCAGAAGCTCTCGCCACCTCCTGCCAGCACGTCCTCCCATTCGCGGGCTCCCACCAGCGGGGTCCTCACTGCTACAGCACCCACGCCACTCCCTTCGGCTCTGGAGACAAGACCCCGGGTCCTCTCCGCCCTGCTGGGTGTCCTGTTGTCTCCACAGCCCTCCGGATCCTTCTGTGTCGGACTCCCCCCCGCCTGCCCGTCCGTCCCCGCAGCGCTTCTGTGGCAGAGACTTCCCTGCCGGTCGCGTCCCGTCGCGGGAGCCCTCTCTCCCTTCGCTAGGGCATCGCCCGCTCATCGAGGGCCACCTCCTGTCCCCAGCGAACGCGGACGGCCGCGGAAGAGCCGCTGGGCTCCGGTCCTACCTGTGTAGGCCATGTTCTTGGGGTTTCCGTAGGGCGCCCCGGGTTGGACAGGGCTGTAAACAGGGTTCATGGCGGAAGACCGGGAACTCTGGGGAGAAAAGAGAAGCGGAGTTGAGACAACTGCCCCTCCGCCCGCCCCAGAGGCATCTTCTGCTGCAGCACAGGGTCACCCCGTTAGGATTCAGGGCACAGAGAGCCGCAAAGGAGAAGGATTTACGACGAGACGGAACAACCAGAGAGCCGGTCTAATAGCGCGGCCAGGGGAGCTCTCAGCCAAGTCCCCCCGTTCCTCAGCACGGCACGTTCTGCCTGCAAAGGGACCTGGGGCACAGTGACCCTCACCCAGCCCTGCCAGCGGGGCTCCGGGCCCAGGAACCCTGGGCTTGCAGGAGCCAGGAGCTCCAACAGGAACCTCGGGGCACACCTGGCCTCACGGGGATTGACAGGTCATGGAATCAGGGAATTGTTCAGGCTGGAGAAGCCCCTCAAGATCATCCAGTCCAACCCTGACCTCAGCTGTCCCATCCCATCCCCAAACCCTGGCCCTGAGCTCCAGATCTCCCTGACTGGCAAACACAACCAGGGGTGGCCACTCAACCCCGTCCCTGGGCAGCCTGTGCCAAGGGCTGAGGGCCCTCTCCAGGGAGAAGCTTCTCCTCAGGGCCACCCTCCCCTTCTGCTGGGGCAGCCTGAGGCTGTTTCCTCTGCTCCTGCCCCTTGTTCCTGGGGAGAAGACACCAGCCCCCAGCTCTCTGCACCCCCCTGTCAGGCAGCTGCAGGCAGCAGAGGGTCTCCCCTCAGCCTCCTTCTCTGCAGCCTGAGCAGTCCCAGCTCCCTCAGCTGCTCCTCACCAGGTCTGTTCTGCAGCCCCTTCCCCAGCTCCGTTGGCCCTCTCTGGCCCTGCTGCAGCCCCTCAAGGTCCTTCTGGTGCTGAGGTGCCTAAACCCAACCCCGGTGCTCGAGATAAAAGCCCATTAGCTGCTGGAGAGACGAACAGCAGCAGTTACCTGTGAGCTCTTGGCATGAGGGGCCCCCAGCAACCTCAAGCCCAAGCTTCGGGTCCTGCATGAGGCTGCACCCAGTGCCACCCACTGCACCCCACAGAGGAGCAGACTGAGAGGAGCAATGAGGTTTGAGCAGCCCCCCACTTCTCTCTACTATAAATACAAGGAAGCAGTGGCAGCTTCACCTCTTGTCAGGCTGATCTAGAGGCAAGTGAGATCTTGGCAGCTGGTGCCTCCTCACTGCCACTTCAGCACCCGGCTCAGTTAATGCTCTTAACCAAGCCCGGTCTCGGTGGCGCTGTCCCTCTGATCCTGCCAGCAGACGGGAGGGTTCGTGTCTCCTCCGCTCAGTTCTCCTGGAACCCTTCAAGCAAACCCCTCCCCAGACGAGCCTCCCGTGACGGATGCGCTCGGGCAGCACCTCCCTCTCCAGGTAGTGCACGCGTTAGCACCGGCTGACTCCTGGCAGCGAAGGGCTTCGTTCATTAGCCTTAATTAATCGCTCCACCTCCAAGGAGCAAAGGAAACCTCCTTACAAGAAGCAGAGACCAGGGTTTGCACCGGGGGCTTCACTGGCTGAGGTCAGCAGAAGCACCAGTGCAACCCTTCGCCCCTGTGAGAGGGAACAGCTGGGGATTTAGGGTCGAGCTGGACGGGGTTTATGGCCCCTTGGACTCACAGGGTCATCGAATCGCCAGGGCTGGAAGAGACCGACAAGATCACCATGTCCAGCTGTCAAACCAGATGCAACTGTCAGCCCAAGCCCAGCTGGTCCTGTCCCAGGGCAGCACTGTGGGCCCCACAGAGCCCCACACCAGTGGGGTCGGCAGGGACCCTGGGATCACCCAGCACAGGCTGCCCACCAGGATGTCCAGCTGGGGCTGGGATCTCTGCAGAGTAGGAGGCTCCACAGCCTCTCTGGGCAGCCCTCACCCTGCAGAAGTCCTGGTGAGCCTCTCCGTGGCAAATGTTTGCCCTCTGGCCTGAGGTACCAGGAGAAGAGCCGAGCTCCTCTGTCTCTGAGCGGTGAGCAGCAGCCACCCAACACTGCGGCTTTGGGGCAGGCTGGGGTGTCCCCTCGCCTGGATGGGCCTTTGAGCAGCCAAAGTCCCTCCAGGGGAAGGGGCCCCTGCCCGTGGCAGGGGGCTGAACTAGACGGCTTCAAGGTCCCTTCCAACCCAGCCAAGCCAAACCTCCTGCTCTCCTCACCCAGAGCCAGGACCAGCCAAGTTCAATCTCCAGAAGCACTTGCTCGCGGCTGTGGAGCTGCAGCACCAGGAGCGACTGAAACCACTTACAAGCAGATCAAGCCGCAGCTGCCCCGGGACCCTGATCCCCAGGAGGGCAGAGCTCAGTCGCTCAGGAGCTGCCGAGGCCGCAGCAAGGGGCTGGGGGAGCAGCTCCAGCAGGGATCTCGTGGGAACAAGGCGCCAGCAAACAGTCCTGAGGCCGGTTCTGGCTGTAGCCTGGCTACACGTCTGCTGATCTCACCGCTCCGTGAAAGTGGGACGGGCCCCCCCCGCGCTGGGCACTCACTGGAGATGGCGGGTAAACACAAAGGCAGGAGAGGTCAGGCGCCGGGTGGCCACCGGGCCACCAGCAGGGCAAACGGGGGTTTGTAGGCAGCACGGGAAGGGGAACGAAGGAGCTTGTGTCCTGAGTGCTGAGCTTGAACCCGCTGTGCTGTGGGAGCTGGACCAGAGCTGGGCTTCACAGCGTCCTGCTGAGTCTCCTCCAGCCCTGAGACAACAGGGCCAGCTGACTCCGTTCTCTTCCTCTCCTGGAAGTTTCCTTGGTGCCTCTGACAGCACCGCGACCAGCTCTCAGCCCAGCACAGACCTGGGGCTGGTGCAGCGGGGCCACCGTATGGGGGACCCCTCTGCTGGGAAGCCAGGCTGTGGCAGAGCTGAGGGGGTTTAGCTGGGGAAGAGAAGGCTCTGGGGAGACCTTCTGGGGGGTCTCTCGAGGCTTCAAGAGGCCCTGAAGAAGCTGGAGAGGGACTTTCCAGCAGGGGCTGCTGTGGCAGGACAAAGGGTGATGGTTCAACTGGGGGAGGGAGGTTCAGACTGGGGAGAAGGAGGAGATGTTTGATGCTGAGGGGGGTGTGAGCCTGGCCCAGGCTGCCCCGAGAGGTGGCAGAAGCCCCATCCCTGGAGCCACGGCAGGTCAAGGTGTCCCTTGGGAGGCCCTGAGCACCCTGCTGGGGCTGGGGCTGTCCCTGCAGGGGGCTGGGCTAGAGGAGCTGGAAGGTCCCTTCGCCCCAGCCCAGCCTGCAGCTCTGATTCTGCTCTGACAAACACGACTGACACTTCCTTGCAGGGTTGTCTTCTGCAGAGAGATGAGACCCCCGACGTTGCCCCAGGAGAACACAGCGCCAGGGCAGAGCCAAACCATCTGTCAGGGCAGCCCAGAGGAAGGAACAGAACCCCCAGCTGCTTCCAGGGCCACAGAGCTCTGCTCCCTCCATCCCCTCTGTCCCCAGGCGCCCCTCCGCTCCCACAGCCGGCTGACCCAGGACTTGTAATGCCCTCTGCCCCGGGGTGTGTGAGAACAGCACTAATCCCCCCGACTTGCCTCTCGCTGCTGCCATCTGATCTGGGAAACCTGCTGCTGACACTGGAGGGGAGAGCGGGCTGCTGAGCTCTGCGGCCCAGTACCGGCCAGTACGAGGCCAGCGAAAGCCACCAGCCCCCGGACCAGCTTAGGTCTCTGGGTTGACCTGATGGCCACCTTCCCACACTGCTCCATCCTCCTGCCCCACACTGTGTCCAGCCTGCTGCTCTCCAGCTCGTGGCTACTGAGTCACCTCCTCTGACAGTCCTGGGGAGCTCCTGGCACCATGTCCCCAAGGAAGAGGTGGGATGTCCATCACTGGACATTGTTAAGGGCTGGCTGGGCCAGCTCAACTAGCCCAGGCTGTTCCCAAGGGGATCCCTGAGGTCCTGCAGACCTGGGATCCAATGATCCTGTGGATCAGTGTGGAGCGAGCGAATGACTTCAGCCCAGACCCTCCTCAGCGGCCACTCACGCCCACAGCGGGCAGGAACGGTCCCGTTGCTGGTGGCCTGGCAGTGCCGGCCCAAACACTGCGCCTCACGGTCTTAAAGGTCTCCTCCAGCCAAAAAGCTTCCATGGGCGTGGAACAGACACAAACCCCACCAGGCTCCACGGTGAGCGAGGAGGCACCACCGTCAGGAACTGCCCCTGCCCTCGGCAGAGGAACACTCGGCCCCATGGAGATCCCTTCCTGCAGCAGGGGCTGAGTCGCAAGCACCACGATGGGCATCAGGAGATGGCAGTCGGCAGACACTTTCCTCTGGGGAGGAGAAGTTTCCCTAGAGATGGAGACCAGGCAAAGCAGCAGCTGAAGGCTTCATGAGAAGCTGCTGGCCAACTGGATCTACTGCGCCAAGTTCCTCTGGTGATGGCCATCCCTAAGATCCTGAACATCCCGAGATCACGAGGAAAGCCGCTGGAACTGAAGAACACTACTGAGGAGCTGGATTAGAAACTAAGAGGATCAGAAATGAAGAGTGTGACCAGTGGGGCCAGGCAGGGGACTGTCCCCCTCTGCTCTGCTCTCCTGAGCCACTTCTGGGGTCCCCAGGACAAGAAGGACCTGGAGCTGCTGGAGTGAGGCCAGAAGAGGCCATGAGGATGATCAGAGGGCTGGAGCCCCTCTGCTCTGGGGACAGGCTGAGGGAGCTGGGGCTGTTCAGCTGGAGAAGAGAAGGCTCCAGGGGGACCTCAGAGCAGCTTCCAGTCCCTGCAGGGGCTCCAGGAGAGCTGCAGAGGGGCTTTGTCCTGGGGACTCTGGTGCTGGGTTCCAGCTCCAAGAGGGGAGATGGAGATGGGATCTGAGGCAGAAATTGCTCCCTGTGAGGGTGCTGAGGCCCCGGGACAGGCTGCCCAGGGAGGCTGGGGCTGCTCCATCAGCGCTGGCAGTGCCCAAGGGCAGGCTGGAGGGAGATGTGAGCACCCTGCCCTGGGGAGAGGTGTCACTGCCCCCGGCACTGGGGGTGCTCTGAGCCCAGCCCGGGGTGCTATGAACCAACAGCGTGGAGGGAAGGGGTGAGCAGTGCAGAAGCAGCCAGTGCATCTCCGAGCTCCGAACCATGGCCGGAGGAGGCAGAGCCCCAGCAGCCCTGTCTGGAACAAACAGGTTAACCAACCCCTGAGGAGGAGAGGGAGGGAGATCAGGGAGCAAACCGCCATCTCGGGGCATCGACACGGGGCGGTAGGAAAAGCCGCGGGGTCACTCACACCCAGAGCTCAGGGAACCCTGCGGGAGCTGAAGAGGATCTTTGTTCAACATAATCCTGGGGTTACAAAGGAGCCGCAGCGCAGCCGGGCTCTGCTTGCCCCTGTAATCCCCACTTCACACCCGCTTTGGCCAGCAAGGAAAACAACCTCCTGCCGGGGTTGGGGGCGAGGGCTGCTCACAGGCTCCCTGCAGAAAACCCCGGGTCAAAGCCGCACAGAGCTGCTGTTTTGCTTTCCCAGGGGCACTGAGACGGAGACAGAACGTTCAGCAGCCCTGGAGAGGGTCGGGAGCTCCCCACGCTCCCCTCGACATGGGGCTCAGGGCTGCTCCAGCAGCCTCTGCCCTGCCACCTCTGCTCGTGGTGGTTTTAGGCACGAGCCAGCCCGTGGCCTGCGATCACCTCCTGCAAGCCCTCTGCACTGCCTGTTCCCCCCACACACCCCCTGGTTCCTGGCAGTTCACTGCAGCTTCTCTCTCAGCATCAGACACCCTGCTCTGCTGCAGGAGTGGGTCCCTCGTGTCTGCCCCCACGGCCGAGGGAGGGCTGGGACTTGAGCTGCAGCTTCTTCCTGACCAGCCGAGGTGATCTGGGGGTGGGTTTCATCTGGCGACTGAGGTGACCTGCGGGTCCAAGCCCCATCCATCCTGCGCACACTCCTCACACGCCTGGAGAAAGCCTCCACCACCCACCCTCACACCGTCAGCCCCTGCCAGGGCTCGTTCCACTCCCCAGGCTGCTGAAGATGAACCACTAGGGATCCCGGGGCTTTCAGAACTATGGATCCTTGTTTCCCAGCTCAAGTCTTCCGGATCCTCTGGCCAGTCAGCCCAGCAGGGCTGTGCCAAGCCAGGGGCACCAGTCCAAGGGCTAGTTTGTGCCCCACAGAGCACAGGGGCTCTGGTGCAGCTGGCGGGATGAGCTGAGTCTGGAGCTGTGTGTGGCACCTTCTCCATCCCCCATCACCTGCCCTTCCCTGGGGAGAAAGGTCTTTGGGGTGAGGGCTGCCCAGAGAGGCTGTGGAGCCTCCTGCTCTGCAGAGATCCCAGCCCCAGCTGGACACCCTGCTCGGGGTGACCCTGCACTGGGTGATCCCAGGGGTCCCTGCCAACCCCCCAGCTCTGGGTTCTGTGAGAGGCCGAGTGCTCAGGGCTCCGCTCCCTGGCAGAGCCCCCCCATCATCTCCAGAGGGACGTGAGCAGCCCCCGCGATGACAGCGCAGCCTGACGGGGAGGCTCTGCCCTTTGAGAAGCCCCCTTCTCCAGCTCTGAAACACAAGCCCATCCGACCGAGGAACTCGGGAGCCTGAGGACCACTTCAGAGGCTGCAGGAGAGGCATTTAAAGGTCACTCCTCGCCCAGCAGCAGAGGCAGCAGAGCTCCGCTGCGGCGCAGGAGCCGTGATGTGCGCAGACACACGGGCACGCGAAGCGGGAGGTGTCATCAGCAAACGGGAGAGAAGGACTGGGAGGCTCCCGCCAGTCACCCCGAAGTGGGTTCGAGCAGCACCCGGCCCTCCCCGCTGGCTGCTTCCCTCGGCTGTGCGGAGCTGCCTGGGCTCAGGGAGCACAACGGGGGCCGGGGAGTGGAGGGCTGAGGAACCCTTCGCTCTTGAGCGCTTCGGGAGGACAGAGCCCTGGGGTGATCTTCACAGCCTCAGACCTCAGCCCTCCCAGTGCCCCGGCTTAGGGAAAAAGAAACGGGGCAGTAGCCCCCCAGAGCAGACTCTCAGCCAAGGAACAACTGGACGGACAGTTCGATGCCCAGCCCTTGGTTCAGGCTCCGCCTGGACACATCCAGTCCATCTCTAAGGGGAAATCAGCTCCTCCTGACCTCCCAGCAGCTGAACTCCCCGGCAGGACTCTTCTGACCAGAAGCAGAAGGTCAAATCCCGACATCAGCTGAAGGAAGATGCTGAAGGACCAGCTACGCTGCCACCTGCTCCTCCTCGAACTCCACAGCCCAGCAGGACCCGCTGCCCCACGGACAATCTGGGTGCCACAGCCCCGGGAAAGGCTGCAGAAGGGCAGGAGGTTAAGAGCAGCTGGCAGCTGAGCCCAGCACCTGAGAGGAAGGGAAAGGGTCTCAGCCACGACAGGCTGTCCCCAGACCACAGACTCGGCCCGTCTTCCTCTCTGCGACCGCTCCAAGGGGCCACCGACTCCTGAACCCCACGCTGCTGTCCCATGCCGGAGGTGGGATCTCAGCCACCAGCACCGGCAGCTGGGGAGGACTTGGGGTTTATTATGTGGGATGAAACGGAGCACGAGGGACCCCTCAGCCTCGCAGCAGCATGTGGAAAAGCGAATCCAATCCTTCCAACGCCGGCGTCTAGGCAGCGCCGACGGCTTTGTCTTGGGGCAGAGGGATTAGGGCTGGAGCTGGCAGAGCTGCTCCACGCTTGATAGGAAACTAGAGGACTCCGTGGGCTAAAGCCTGGCCCTGCGCCAGAGCCACCGTCCTACGGCAGCAGGGAAGGAAAGGAGAGGAAGAGCTGAGCCTGGCAGCCACAGCCATCACCCAGGCTGTCGCCATGGGGAGGGAAACAGCCTCTGGCACCGAACCCACAGGCTCTGAGGAGCAGGAGAAGGGAACGTGGGGAGTAGCCGATGGCTCCGCAGGGGACTCCCTGTCCCCCTGGAGATCCAGTGCTCAGGGAGCACCCGTCAGCACTGCTGCTGTCTCCCTGCCCCTGGTTGGCAGCGAAGGTGACCTGAGAGGAAGCAGAACTCCCGGGGGTCCCTCGCAGCTGACATGTAGAGTTCGTGTCTCTGGCAAAACACATGAAAAGGGGGGAAATAAAGTCTCCCCGGCTTTTTCCATCCTCCTGCACAAGAGCAGCTGGAGCGGGGAAAGCAGCAGCCCAGAGCAGTGATGTTTGCCCAGGACACCTTCCATCCATGTGCAGCGCAAGGGTGTCCCGACGCGGAGCTGTGGGGTGAGGGACCGGGGTTCTTACGGCTAAATGTCGACAGAGCCCAGGCTAAAGGGGTCTGGCACCGCCAGGCACCTCACAGACAGCAACCGCTGGGAACTGCCCCGGCCGACACAGTGACAAAATCCCAGAACATTAGGGGTTGGAAGGGACCTCGAGAGATCACCCAGTCACACCCCCTGCCACAGCAGGGTCCCCCAGATCCAGTCACACAGGAACATGGCCAGGTGGGTTTGAAACGTCTCCAGAGAAGGAGACCCCACAGTCCCCACCCTGGGCAGCCGTCTTGCCTCCTTTTCCACACAAAACCCACATCAACTATTCACGAAGAAGACACTAAGATGAATAAGCACCACAAAACCAACCCTAGGTCTCACAACTCCTTGTAGGAGCAGCAGGCAGCTCCTGCAAGTCCCACCCCGGGCTGCTGATTACCTCAGGGTTATTAACCTTCTAAATCAACGGCATGAACTGTCCCAGACACAGAGAGCTGCTGAGCTCCGGCTCGTGGATTTCTGGGCTCAGAAGTTGCTCAGACTGAGAAATCCCAACGCACTGAGTTTCGGTAGCCACGTTACCAATACAGCCGAGGGCACCGCCAGCACCGGGTGACTCTGCCGCCCAGCATCGCTCGCAGCCAGGGAGGGTCCCGGCACCACACACCCCCCAGCACCCAGCAGCTTCTCTCCACCACCGCAGCACCCAGGCTGCAGCGCCGGCAGGGTGCGTTCGGAACAGCATCTGCAGCCCCTTGAAGGGCAGATGGAGAATGTGAACCGATACCTCTTGGACAGGAGCTGCCTTCGGATGAAGATGATCCGGAGAGGAGTCTGCCTCAGGCTACAGGGCCCAGAGTCTTCACAGCATTCCAGAGCCCTGCAGGGAGAGCAGAGCGAGACCCATGAGGCTCTGGGCAGAGCTGCCGGAGCTCTCTAGCAAGGAGCCGCCTTCATCCCCACTGGAGTAACAGGAGGGAGGCCAACGGGTAAGAAACCAGCCAGAAGGGAGGAATGATGGGGATGCAGGAGAGGAGGAGAGCGAGGGGATGTGGGAGCCGTCTGTGAGACCAGTGTCGCAAAAGCCAGTGCACTGCACCCCCCATTTCCTAGGGGCTGTCGGTAAAGAGAAGGGTGTCCTTACTGCCCCTCTCCCGCAAGGGAGGGGCTCCATCTGCCTCCCTCTGAGCAGAGCAGGGAGACCTCTGCCACTATCACGGGACAGGGAGAGACCCAGCAGCAATGCAACATCTGCACCTTCGCACCGAGACCCAGAACCCTCCTGCAGCCACCCCACAGGATCAACGAATCTGCTTGGGAGAGACTCTTCAGCTCCTCGAGCCCAGCTGCTCCCCCAGCACCGACCCCTGTCCCTCACCCCACAGCTCCATGGCTTTGCAGCCCCTCCAGGGACAGGGAGTCCCCCACTGCCCCGGGCAGCCTGGGCCAGGCCCAGGGAACCCTGGGCAGGAAGAAACTGCTCCTCAGGGCCCACCTCACCCTCCCCTGGGGCAACTGGAGGCCGCTTCCTCTCCTCCTATCGCTTGTTCCTGGGGAGAGGAGACTGACCCCCACCTGGCTCCAACCTCCTCGAGGTCAGGGAGCTGTTGAGAGCCAGAAGGGCTCCCCTGAGCCTCCCCATCTCCAGGCTGAACCCCTGTACGACACATCCCCGTGACTTTGGGGGCAGCGAGTCAACATCACCAAGAGCTGCAGAGGAATTACAAACCAGCAGCACAGGAGCGGATGGAATCAGAACTGGGGAGAAGACCCTTGGAGAAGTCCCCTTTGCCCACGGTGCCCTTGGAGAGGAGGAAGCCAGAACCCAGCGCAGTGCTGCTCAACCCTCCTGACAACCCCAGCACCGTGGGACCGAGAGCGTGAGGGCTCCCACTTGTTCTCTCTATTTCCAAGGACATTCCCACGTGGAACCGAAGCCTCTGCCTTGCTCGGCGGGTTCCCCAGCTCAGCACCCGCAGGGCCCCAGGGCACCTCAGCAGAACAGCATCTGGAGAGGGGTGGTCGGGCAGCAGAAGCGCCCGTTTGACAAACCTCATCCCGTCAGCTCTGCAGTGGCAGATGAGTCTCTCTCTGAGCACGTTCTGTACCCACAGTAGCCTCCGAGCTCCGGGAGGAGCCAAATATAACCCGGCCTCATTTTAACTTCCTTCCAGGAACACACTCAGTCACTGCTCCAGAAGATGGGGGCTGCAGCGTCGGCTCCAGCAGCTCCACTGGCATTTGGCAAAATCCAACCAGTGACTCCTTCTGTGAGCAGGAAGGTGGCAGAAAACACCCCAGGGTCAGGCAAAGGGAGGAGAAAACCAGCTCCCCAGGCTTCCTCGTGCAGCTGCACCAGGCTCAGCGTCACAGAACCAGGGAATCGGGGAAGGGTTGGGCTGGACGGGAGCTCAGAGCCTGCAGCTGCCCCTCACAAACCTGCTGTCGATGGCCAGGACTGAAGAGAAGTCACTCAAAGGAGGACGAGCACAGCCAGCCCCTCTCACACGGGTCTGTCTCTCCAGACAGGGGAGATGCAGGACCCGAGTGTGATGGAGGCTCTCGGACAGCCCAGCACAGCCTCCTTCACTCTGGGCCGGAGCACGAAGGGACTAGCAAGGGTCTGCTGCCGAGCTGGGAGTGGGCAGAGAGCAGGGGCAGGAAAGAGGAGACGGTCGTCATCACACTGAGCAGGTGATCTCCTGGACACAAACCCTCGCTCTCAGCATCCCACCGAGGACGTGCAGGCAGGAGCTCTGAACGGGTCTGCAGGACAAAGCCCAGCACTGAGCAGAACCCCTGCACCCTCCTTGGCTGCAGCACCGAGGGAGACAGAGAGGAGCCAGCCCGTGTGAGAGGGACGCTCTGGGCTGCAGGGAGCGCAGCCGGATTTCTCCAGCAGCCTGTGGGGAAGCCCAGAAGTGAGGACTCATGTGCCAGGAGACACCATCTACCCCCACATCGAGGTGCCGGAGCCAGCGGCTGCAGCTGCGTTTGAGAGCAGCCAGTTTATCAGAGGTTCCTGCAGACAGGCGCACGAGAGCTCGGGGTCCTCGCTGCATTAGCAGCCTCTGCAAAGCCGCAGGACGAGGAGGATCGATACCGGGGCGTTTTGCCCACAGCCATTCATTTACTGCTGGAAACCAACAGAAGAGGAGAGAGCGCTTCGGCTGCCCTGAGCAGCTGAACCCTGCCTGCCCGAGCTCACACCGTGCTCACGGAGCCCAAAGGGGCTGCGCGTGGGCTCAGGGAACGTGGTGCTGCTGCTGGACGGAGCCCCCTGTTCCAGCTCCCACGGCACCGGCGCAGCCCTGGAGCCCATTAGCGCTGCAGCGGCCACTGAACGTTTCATGGTGCTGGGTCTCAGCCGCTTCCCAGGCCAGGCTCTGCGGCTGCCGCTCGCACAGCCCTGAACAACAGACAGCACAGAGCCGCCTCTGCGGAGCACCCCTAGCGCAGCGAACCCCAAAGACCCCAGAACCTGCCTCTTCCTCTCCAGCCCCAGAGCTCACAGCCCCCCCCAGAAGAGCCGTCCAGCCCGCGGAGCTCGCAGCACGCAGGGCACGTCCCACAGCGGCACTCCCAGCTCCTTCCTTCGCTGCCTCTTCCAGGTCACCAGTTGGCTCCCCTGCACCAGGAGCTCCCCACGGACCGCGGGAGGGCATCGCCGGGAAGGCTTTGCAGCAGCAGCGCCTCACGCCCCACGGCACAAAGGCTGGAGAGCCCCATCAAACCTTCCTACCCGCCTGCCGGACCCCGAGCAGGGCCACAGCTCTGACCCTCCAGGTCGGTTCTGATTTCCAAAGACTGGAGTCACTCTGGCTGCTGGAAGTGGGAACGACCGTGCAGTCACATGGGGATGGATCCGGGGGACGGGGCCCGCAGCCGGGTGCAGATCCCCACGGGGAGGTGGACGGGATGGCCTTCAGCACTGCCAGGGTGATGGAGCAGCCACAACCTCCCTGGGCAGCCTGTTCCGGGGCCTCAGCCCCCTCCTCAGTGTAAAACGCTTCTTCCTCATGCCTGGTGACAGATTTCTTCCTGCTCTCCAGTGGGAACCTCCCTCTTCCAGTTGAACCATCACCCTGGGCACTGGGGGAGTCCCCGTGCCTGGAGGGGCTGCAAAGCCCTGGAGCTGTGGGGTGAGGGCCAGGGGTCAGTGGGGCCCTGGCAGTGCTGGGGGAGCGGCTGCACTCGAGGAGCTGGCAGGTCTCCCCCAACCCAACAGACTGCGCGACTCTCCTGAAGAAGGGAAGCCCCATGAGGTTGTCCTTGGACCTCCTGGAGCAGGATCGCACCTCAGCGACGGGACCAGAAGAAGGGGCTGCCAGTTCCCAAGCGCACCGCCGGGCCGAGAACGCTCCCTGCGGGCCTGGCGAGCGGGGGCAGCTGGGGCGGTTGATCGGAGCCAAGAGAAGTGCTTCGTTAACGCTCGAACGCATCGGGGGTCTCCTTTTCCTCCACTGCCGCAAGGAGCCGCGAAGGAGCCGGGGCCGGCACGGAACGCTCCAGCACGGGAAGTTCCCTTCGGTTAGTCCACACGGAATCCAGAGCCACTGCACTGTCTCATCGGGTTCCCTGCGACACCCAATTAAGGACTAATTAAGAGCAGGGAAGAGCTCTTAATTAACGAGGAAAACCCTCTGCGAGCCAGAGCCAGGTGTGGGCAGCTCCAGCAGAGCCTCAAGTAGCTGAGCAGATCGCTTAGTCTTTATTAAAACAACCCCCCAGTAGCTGTGTGCCCAATTAACGCGGCTGCTGGAGTCCTCCTGCAGGGCTCTGCGCTAAACTCAACAACCCAGCGCTCCGGAGAAGACGAGAGCTGAAGAAGACGCTTGGAGGGAAGGAGCGGTGCCAAGTGACCCCCGTTTGCAGCTCAGAGCTCCCCAAGGGCCAACCCCCTGCCAGGGGCAGCAACACCCCTCACCAGAGCAGGGTGCCCATAGCCCCAGCCAGCTTGCCCTTGGCCACGTCCCGGGAGGGCAACAACAACACTCTGGGGTTGGGGCGAAGCCAACAGCACATTCCAGACCCCTGGAATCACAGGATCACCTCATGTGTGATGGACACACAGACACAGTCACAGACCGGGTTGGGGTGAAGTGACCTTCCAGCACCCCAGTCCAAGCCCCTGCAGGGGAGCAGGGACAGCCCAGCCACAGCAGGGGGCTCAGAGCCCCCCAAGGGACACCCTGACCTGCGATGGGGCTTCTCCCACCTCTCGGGGCAGCCTGGGCCGGGCTCTCACCCTGCTCAGCATCAACCATCTCCTCCTCCTCTCCAGCCTGAACCTCCCCCTTCCAGTGGAACCATCACCCCATGTCCTGCCACAGCAGCCCCTGCTGGAAAGTCCCTCCCCAGCTTCTTCAGGGCCCCTTGAAGCCCTGAAAGGCCCACAGAAGGTCTCCCCAGAGCCTTCTCTTCCCCAGCTGAACCCTCCCAGCTCTGCCAGCCTGGCCTCCCAGCAAAGAGGTCCCAGCAGAACCCTGCACCCTGCCCAGTCGTCTGCTGCCAAACAGACCATTGAGCTGATCTGGTGCCAGCAGCACCTTTATCAGCTTCCAGCAGCTCCGGGTGCTCTGTCAGCTCCCCAGATCTGCTCCTGCAGCTCCAAGACCCTTCGTGGTGTGAGTTAAGCTTCACCACCTCGGTGTGAGAAACAGGACAAGGAGCTGGGTCACAGCCTTCACAGAACCGGGGGGTTGGCAGGGACCTCTGGGATCAGCCGGTGCAGCGTCACCCAGGGCAGGCTGCCCACCTCCAGCCACTGGCCCATCTCCAGCCTCTGGTGACCAGCGCCCCCAGGGCCATTTCATCAGCGCAAAGGCCACGATGAAACAGCAGCCTCACTGCAGGGTCCCCTGTGCCCAGCTCACGCCGCTACCCGTCACCCTGGACAGAACCCAGATGTCAACGGCAGGTGAGCAGGCGGGCACCTCTGGAGATGCAGATCTCCTGTCCCACTGACGGCCCCTCGCGGGGGCAGCCCACCTCTCCAACAACCCCCCGCCTCGCTCCAGCTCCAGACGACCCCATTTCCCCCTCAGAACACTCTTTTCCGGTAGAACTTCCACAGCAGCGCTGAAGGACACTCAGCGCCAGCAGCTGCCTCGCTGTGATGCTCCTTCAGCCAAGTGCTCCCCACGACAAACCGAACAGGCTGCTCCTGGGGGGGCTCTTCTAGTGCTTCTGCGGCTCTTCCCTTCCCTACACCACATCCCGGAGCTGCTCCGAGAGGCTGAGCTGGGAACCACATGCGACCCTCCCGCAGGGAAGGCACCAGCACCAAACACGGCAGGGGCTGTCGTGACCCCAGTGCAGCATCTCGCGGAACAATCCTGCAGCACGAGGTGGCAGCAGGAAGGGCAGAACTGCACCACTCCCAGAAGCACCCATGTATGAACACCCACCCATGTGTGGCCACCCACTCACATGGCCACCCGCTCCCAGCAGCACCCATGCGCACAGACACCCAGGCACATGGGTGCTCACATACACAGACCCCCATCCCACAAACCCCCCACTGCCAGGAACACTCATGGACATGGTCACCCTCCCCCCCTGCCCCCCTCAAGGATGCACAGGGGCCCACATATGAATGCTCCATGCCCAGACACCCACACACATGGGTGCCCCGACACAGGTGACATCACACAGGGGTGTCCTTGCCCATGGGTGTCCCACACCCACACGATGCCACATCCCGGCTGGGGCTGGTGTCTCCACCATGGTGGTGGACATGGCCCCCTGGGTGCAGGATTGGCTGCTTCTGGCCATGGTGGCCCTGCGTGTGACCTGGCACAGCTGTCTTGGACCCGGTCACAACCCGGGCAGTGGCCACGGTGACCCTGGCTTTGGAGTTTCTTTGCCGGTCTCACAGCGACAGCTATGGGTGACTGTCCCTGGAGGAGCTGGGTCCAGTCCAACCTGGCACCAGTGCCCAGCTCCAGCCTCCAGACTGGGAAATCAGCCCTGGGCAGTGGCTGGGCAACCCAAGTCCTCCCCAAGCCCCTCGGTGCCTGTGCAGCGGGGTGCCCCATCTCACCCACTGGCAGAAGGGGAGATTTGGGGGGGGGGCTCTGCCAGAACCTGAAAAGAGCCAACTCCATCATGTGCAGAACCTCAAAGCACCGCAGGACCCAGCTGCCCCCATCTGCTGCTGCTTCCTCCTCACAGGGAGTGTCCCAGGGCTGCAGGAGGGGGAGCAGCTATGGGGCACCCATGGGTGGCCCCAGCATGGGGTGATGTGCAGGGCAGGGGATGACCTGCCCAGCATCACCCTGCTCAGCCCTTCAAAATCCCCATCAGCCCCACATGCCAGGAGCCATGACCCCAGACACAAACCACTCCCAATCCTCACTGGCACCCCTCAGCAAGGTGCTGGGCAGGGGGGCTTTGTTTAAAAGCTGGGGATGGTGCTGAGGTTGTGAAGTGGTTCCCCCCTCCCCATCCTGTTCTTGGAAAAGGCTCTAGGTCGAGCGAGGAAGGAAGGCCAGGACACGAGGTGGTACCCAAACATCACAGTGAACCCCACACTCAGCCGAGACACCCGCGGGCAGCTCCTGTGACACCCCCCTACCCCCCGGCCGACCTGCTGTGCCTGGCTCTGCCAAAGGCCCCGAAAGAAAAATGTTCCTCCCCCCTGGAGAGGCAGAAAACATAACCCCCCCCCCAGGGTCCTCCATGCCCAGGGCGTGGGTGGCATTGCCCCTTGGTCATGGTGGGTCCCTGCCACGCGATGCCACCCCCATGGCACTGGGGAACGATGCCCAACGTCTTGCCACGGTGGCACTGAGGAAAACCCAGCGGACTCCAGACGAGTCAGGAAAGCTGGGCTGGTGCCCCTCAGCCTCCCCTCTCCTCCGCTGGTCAGCAACAGCCCTGCCCAGAGTGGGTTAGGATGTGTCCTTCAGCTCCGGGCTCGGGGGCTGCGGAGGGGGCACCTCTGCAGAGGGCGACTGCATGTCCTGGGCACTGCCTGTGGGGAAAGACAGGGCTTGAATGAGGTTCATGACTTCCTGCTCCATAGTCCTCAACCTTCCCCACCACCATCCACCTTTCCCATCACCTTCCATCTTCCCCATTGCCCCCCACCTTCCCCATCATCCTCCACCTTCCTCATCATCCTCCACCTTCCCCATCACTCTCCATCTCCCTCATCACCCTCCATATCATCCTACATCTTATCATCCTCCACGGTCTTCAACCTCCACCTTCCCCACTGCCCTCTACCTTCACTATTACCCTCATCATTCTTCACCTTCATCATCACTGTCCACCCTCTTCATCACCCTCCATCTTCTTCATCATCCTCTTCATCACTCTCCATATTCCTATTCCTCCTCCCCATATTTCTCCTCCACCTTCCCATTGCCCTCCACCTTCATCCTCCTCCACCTTCCCTATCATCCTCCACCTTCTTCACCACTCACCTGCATTCAGGGACATCTCAGCCAGTTTGAGGGGCAGGTCTGAGGGGCTGACGCCAGCTGGGGAGCCCAGAATGTCGGGCAGGGCATTGCGTCGACCTGTCCTCCCCGAGGATGCAAAGTCCAGGACAGGTTCCACCTCAGTCATCCTAACCCTGGAGGGACATGGCCACCTCAGTGCTGAGGGCAGAGGGCTCTGAGGGCAGCAGCATCCCCTGCCCGCAGCTGTAGCAAATCCCTCTGCACCTCCTCTGCCCACCCTGAGGTCTCCAAGACCCACGGGACCCCCCACCCCAGGGAGTGATCTCTGCTGGTCATTGGAGGAATGAGGGTCCCCAGGGGTCCCGGCAGCACCCCCCACCCCCAGCAGCCTTACCGGGCACCCTCCAGCCTGGCCTGGTGCTGGGTCTCCCCCTGCCCAAGGTCCTGCTCCGCTCCCTGAGCTGGCGGTTCCCCCTCCCGGTGTCTCCCAGTCAGGGACGGACCCCACTGGAGATGGGGAGATCTAGGTGGGTCCCCACTGGCTCTGACCTGGGGGGAGGCAGAGCAGGGGGTCAGTGATGGGGCTGGCAGTGATGGGGGCGTGAAGGAAGGAACAGGGAGCAAATTCAGGGTGAGAGAGGCTTTGTCCCAGTGCAGGGCACCCACAGTAACCAGCACTGTCCTCACTGGGGGCTGCACCCATGGGGGCTGGGGAGGGCAGGGACCCCTCACCCCTGGTGGGGCTGACAGTGAGGAAGGGAGGGAGGGAGGAATGGATGGAGGGATGGGTGGATGGGATGGATGGAAAGCAGGGATGGGGACATGGATGTCAGACGGCAAGGGAGGCTGAGAAGACACAGCAAGGCCGGCTGCAGTGACATGGGATGGGGGTGCATCATCTCCAACCTGGACACCTCCCACTGTCCCTTGGAGATCTGCATCAGGGCAGCCAGTGACAGTGCTGGGGTCTCTGGGTGAGGACTCTCTGTGAAGCCCCCATCACTGAGCAGATCCCCCCAGGGTGGATCCAGCGCTGTTGCGACTGCCTTGACATCTCCAGGCTGTAGTTCACTGCTGTAGTTCTGTATTTTGCCAGAAGGGATTTGTAGCTGCAGCTAGGGGTGGCCCAAGGGTGGCCCAGGACTTCGTAGGGACAAGGGTGGCCTCTACCACTCCAATCGCTGCTCCTCACTCTGTTCATGGGCACAAGGACCCCCAAGCCATCACCCCAGCAGCCCCAGTCCCTCCAGGTCTGAGCAATGATGTGTCCCCAGGCCAGTGGTGGGTGAATGAACTGACCTCAACAGTGCCTCCGTGGGAAAGTGTCTGTGGTGGAGGACAAGCCGAGGTCCCTGTGTCCTGGGGCGCAGGCGCTGGGCAGAGCGGGTGGGTGACCCCAGCTGCGGGTGAGGAGGAGGAATTACTGATTAACCCGGCAGGTGATTAGCGACAGTGCAGCTTCCTACCTTCCTGCAGGGAAACTGAGGCACAGGAGTGCCAGGGCTGCTGTCCACAGGCATCTGGGGCCCCTCTGGGGCTGCAGGGGTTTGCATGTACATGGGCACGTGTGTGACTGGCATGTTGGTCTGCACCGCCTTGGGCTGGGCTGGGGGCTGTGTGTGTGGCTGGAGCTGAGCCCATCAGGGGTGTGTGGTGCCCTCTGGTTCACACCTGCATGCATGGCTCCCCTGGCACACATGGGTGCATGAGTGGCTCCTCTGCATGCATGTGTGCATGCATGGTGTCCCTGCATGCGTGCGTGTGCATGCACAGCTCCCCTGGCACACATGCATGACTCTCCAGCACACGTGTGAGACTGCATGGCCCCCCGACACATGCGTGGTTCCCCTGGCACACACACGTGTGCGTGTGTGTCTCCCCAGCACAAGCATGTGCATGTGTGGCTCCCCTGGCATGTGCATGCATGGTGTCCCTGGCACATGTGTGCACATGGGTGGTGTCTCTGCACACGTGTGCATGCATGGTGTCCCTAGCACACACACCTGTGCATGTGTGGCTCCCCTGGCACATGCCCTGTGCCCTGTGTTCAGCCCAGCACATGTGGTCACCCCTGTCTTTCACACCCACACTGTTCACCCAGCAGGATCCTTGGCCCAGCAGCCCCAGTTTGGGCACTGGGACATGGACTGGCAACCTACAGTGCCCTGATGGCACATGAGCACCTGCTGTGTCCCACTGGGAGCTGTTTGGGACCTGAGGCTGGGCTGAGCTGGGACTCATACCTGATGTGGGACAGCGTGAGCACAACTGGGCACAGGCACAGGGGCAGAGCCTGTCACATCCCCCCTGCACAACGACACCTGTGCACAGGAGATTGCACAGACACACTCCTGCACACGAGGAAACATACTTGAGCACACACTCATGCACACACTCATGGTCACACTTGAGCATACACTCATGCCCACACTCATAAACACATTCGAGCACATGAGTGAACACAGACCCCAACTCTCACACCCCAGCCGTACCAGAGCCCCAAGGGGCTGGATCAGTTGCCTTCCTGACTGCCCCAGCAGCTGCCGCTGGCCTCAGCACTGGAGAATGGGCAATGAAGGACCCTTAAAGCCAGGCTGCACCCTGCCCTGCTCCTTCCTGCAGCCAGACATCTCCAGAGATGCTGGGAATGAGGTGCCTGGGAGCCCATTGGGATGTCCTCTGTCACCCCACAACCCTGGGCTCCCTGGAGAGCAGAGTCCAAGGTGGCAGTGCCTACCTCATGCCAGGCACAGCCCTGTCCTCCTGCTCCCACCAGCAGCAGATCCCAATCATCATAAACAGTGCATAAACCAGTGGGGCTCTGCTGATGGCACGGGGATTTCCCCCTCTCAGCAGGGACTGTTTCTGGGAGGCTTAATGTGCTCTCGAAAAAGCTCCTGGGGTCACATGGAAGGTCCTTGTAGCTACTTGCTCCTGATTTAATGCCCCTAATAGGATAGAGGAGAGAAGGGCAGAAATAAACCTTAATCCCTCCTGAAGATGGGCTGGGGTGGGAGAAACTGGGAAGAAGTGGAGGAAAGGCACAGCACTGGGATGTCCCCTTGGCCAAGTCCCTTAGGAACTGAGCCAGACCCCACCACTGCCTCTAGCACAGAGGCCACCAGGAAGGCAGACAATGTCCTATGAGGCCATAACCAATGTGGCTCCATTCCAGCATGAAGGTGTGACCTGGTCTTCTGTTTCCCTGGGGGAAAAACCTCTGGAGTGAGGAAGGAAGATGCTGAAGGGGCACAGAAAACTGAAAAAGTCTGGGGATGAAGGATCTGAGGAGACTGAGGGTCCATGAGTCCTTCCCAGAAATGGAGGAAGGGATATCCCCCCTAATACAACAACATGGGATGATGGGGTTGGGAGGGAGCAGATCACACTCACATGCTCATCCAAAATACCAGCACCTGGAGCATGGGGATGGGGACATCTTGTGGTCTCCACCATGGTCACACCACGCTGCAGCTTTGCCAAACACAATTCCCCTCCCAGGGCACAAGAACCAGAAACACTTCCGAATGTTCAGGCCCAAGAGAGGTTCCAGTGATCCCGTACAGGTTTGTTAAGGATTCACCTAACCATAGGCATCAGGATTTGCCTTTTCAGCTCCACAGGGGTTGTTGGGTTATTAGTGGATTTGGAAGTGTGGGGTTGGAGAATGTAACGGTCTTGGGTTTCTATTTAAGGGTGGGAACAGGCTGCCCAAGGAGGTTGTGGCTGCTCCATCCCTGGAAGTGTCCAAGACCAGGTCAGATGGGGTTCTGGACAACCTGCTCTGGTGAGAGGTGTCGCTGCTCATGGCAGGGGGTTGGCACTGGGTGATCTCTGAGGTCCCTTCCATCCCAAACCAGTCTAGAATTCTCTGGGCTGTCCAGGACGTCCCCTGTGCTGCCCCTGTGACAACAGATGCCTCAATGTTGTGGATGGAAGGACTTGCAGGAGAAGCTTTGCTCAGCAGGGCTGTGCTGGGACTCAACGGCCAAACCCTCCAGACTGCTTTTTTCCTGGCCCCATCCAGGTCTGCAGAGCCAAACTGAGATCTTCCAAGTGGTCACTCTGGGCTGTTGAGAGGTGTTGCTGCCCATGGCAGGGGGTTGGGACTGGACAATCTTTAAGGTTCCTTCCATTCCAAACCAGTCTGTGATTCTGATCCTTCCTGCTGGTTCAATTCCGTGTGTTGCGGAGTCTGTGCCAGCAACAGGCTGGGAAATGCTGCAGCTCAGCACGAGCCCTCTGAAAATCCACCAGCAACCTCATAATGTCGACGGCATTAAGAGATGATGAACATGATGAGAAACAGGAAGGATTTACCAAAGTGAGACAGTAACGATGAGCTAAGCTTCACAAGGCTGGAAGGAACGAGCTGCCCTGGATCAGAACATCCAGGGAAAGCAACAGCAGGTCCACACAGGAGGAAAATCCAATGGGGCTGATTTAACCAGAGACCAGCAGCCACCAGACGGCCAGAGCAGCCCCTGGAGCTGGGAACAGCAGATGGCAATAATCAAACACAGGAGAGAATCTGGAGACCTGAGAGATCTCCCACAGGGGCAGCAGGTTTGGCTCCAGCGGTTTTGTATGGCGGGATGCAGCTGTGGTACAGGGTAGGGGCTCAGGAGATGCTGAGCAGGTACCTGCTGCCACATAGAAATGGGCTTTGGGAGCCATCAGCAGCCTGTAAACAGGAAGGATGGGAATAAACACTGTCCCAAACTCATCATTTCCAGGGTATGGGGGAATGAGAAGGGAAAGGCCCTGGGAGTGCTGGATTGTGCAGGGATATTTAACGTGGAGATGCAGAATGACACAGAGAACAGCTTTTGCTTTCAGCCCAGAGCACAGGACAGCCCCAGCCCAAGAGTCTTGAGGTGAAGGTTCCTCCTGGCACCAGTGCTGGGTGGGATGTGGCTGTTGGTGCCTGCCTGTGGGGATTGCCAGCACCTCTACGGCCATGAGCCCCAACTTGTTCTCAAATCCCCAGTTTCCAGGGAGACTGGGAAGGTACCTGGGCCAGCTTAGACCACAGCTGGCACCTTTCAAGTGATGGGGACACACCACAGAGGGACCCAAGTGAATCTGCAGCAGGACTCACATCTAGCCTTACCCTATTTCCCTCTCCATTTTCCCCTGGCTCCTCCTCCCTGAGTGGTCTCAGCTCTTTCCCAATCTTTCCAGCAGGTTTCTAGGGAGGATGTGACATCGGCAGCTCCCCAGATCCTTGGCCCAGCCTGCAAAGGTCCAGTCTTCCCAGTTGCCTTGGGGTTGGCCCTTCCACACTCTGCACTTCCCAGCAAATACTGTTGCCCAAAAGATGTCCAAGAAGGGGGCTCCCACCACCTCCCCTCTCACTGAGCAGGTCTGCTAAGTGCTCAGAGTAGTAATTCCAGTTACCCTTTGAGTCTCTTCCTGTTGTGTCCTGCTTTGACCTTCCTCCCTGCTCTTGGTCATTTACCCTCGAAGCCTGACCCTCGTTCTCTCTTCTCCACCTTTCCTGCTTGGGCTTCAGTTACCCCATCCCTCAGTCTAGAGCACCCTGAAGTGTCATTTCTTCCCCTTCATCATCTTGACATCCTCCCTCACCATCCTGATCGCCTCTGCTCCCCTCCCTTTTTCCCTTCTTCCTCTCCATCACTGCCCCACAGGTTGGCAGGACCAGGTCCAGGCTCAGTCCCATGTTTGCTCTTACTCCAGTCCTGAATTATTCCACCCCAATCCAGAACGATTCCACCCCAATCCTCAATCACTGAATACAGAATCATTCCATCCCACTCCTGAATTATTCCACCCCAATCCTGATTTATTCCACACCGATCCTGATTTATTCCACCAAATCCAGGACCATTTCATCCCAATCCTACTTATTCCACCCCAATCCTGAATTATCCTGCTCCAATCCTGAATTATCCTACCCCACTCCTGAATTATTCCACCCCAATTGTGAATCATTCTATCCCAATTCTGCATTATCCAGCCCCCAACCCTGTCCTGAATGATTCCACCCACACCTCTCCTTGTCTCACTTGTGTGTTGCTCAGGATCACCCCTCACTCTCCTTTATTCCCCCTCTGTTTCCTTGTCCTGTGCTTTAGGGCTGACTGTTGGGAAAGGGGTTTCTCTCCAGCTGTGAGACTCAGAAATGTCCTTTTCACCCAAACCCCAGGCTGTGTCCCAGTTATCACCAGCACAGCCCGAACAGAGACTCTCCCCACCCCTGGGGCTGTGCAGGGCTCCTCCAGGCTGGTGGGGTATCAGCACCTAAATCCCCATTCAAGGCAAAGAGAGCTAAGGTCTCGGAAATGGGAAATGATGAGCTTTGTCCTCTGTAACTTCAGGATGCCAACCGGGGATGAGGCAGGAGGTGGGCTGTGCCACTGACAGCCATGGGATGCAGTCACTGGGGGCCAGGAAAGGTGGGCACTGCTCCATCGGTCCCAGTCCCATTGCACTGGGAGCTGACGGCAGAGCTCAGCCCTGTTCAGTACCCTCTCAAAAGCTGGGGGAAGATATGAGACCCAAGCAGAGTGTCTGCCGGTAGGATTCCAGGCTGTTTGTACCAGCTGTCACTTTGGGTTACAAACGTGCTGGGAGAAGAGCAAAAGCAGCTCCAGCGCTTTCTGACAGCCCAACCCAAAGTTCCTCCTGAGAAGGGTGAACCCAAAGGCATCCAGCTCAAATCTGGGTACCATCAGACCTCAGAGTGCTCAGCACATCACCTGGGCTTCCCCCAAAGGGCAGTGACCACTGAGAAGAACTCAGTTGGACTATGCAGACCTGGATGGGTCCAGGAAAAGGCGGTCTGGAGGGCCTGGCAGTTGAGTCCCAGCACAGCCCTGCTGAACAAAGCTTCTCCTGCAAGTCCTTCCATCCACAACATTGAGGCATCTGTCGTCACAGGGGCAGCACAGGGGACGTCCTGGACAGCCCAGAGAATTCTAGACTGGTTTGGGATGGAAGGGACCTCAGAGATCACCCAGTGCCAACCCCCTGCCATGAGCAGCGACACCTCTCACCAGAGCAGGTTGCGCATAGCCCCATCCAACCCGGCCTTGAACACTTCCAGGGATGGAGCAGCCACAACCTCCCCAAGCAACCTGTTCAAGGGCCTCAGCACCCTCACAGGGAGCAATTTCTTCCTAATTTCTATCTAAATCTCCCTTCTGGTAGTTTGAAGCCACCACCCCTCATGCTGTCACCACAAGCCACTGTCAAAAGCCCATCCCCAGTTTTCCCTTCAGATGCTGAAAGGCTGCACTAAGGTCTCCCTGGAGCTTCTCTTCTCCAGCTGAACTCCACCCCAACTCTCCCAGCCTGGCCTCACAACAGAATGTTCTACCCTTGAAGCAACTTCATGGTCTCATGTGGACCTGCTCCAAGAGGTCCATGTCCCTGCACTGGGGATGCCAAAAGCTCTGGGGAAACCAGAACACGCAATGCCTTCTGGACCATCAAGGTTTCATTCCTGGACAAGGCTGAGTTGCTTTTATTGAAGGGCAAAGCACTAAAACTCAGAGAGCAGAGGCACAAGAACCAGGCTGATGGTTCAGCATCGCTACTGGGTTTCTCTGAGGACTCACTTTGCACCCCAAAGCTCCCAAAACACCAGTGCAGGAGGGAGGGAGATGGATAACCTCAGCTGCAGAGGTCATAATCAGACCATAGCCTGTCTTGCATCCCAGGGAGGGATGGAGACAACCCAGGAAGGGATCCCACCACATCCCAGAGCAATGGAGGCTGCCCCAGCCACTCCCAGGCCAGCCCAGTGTTTGCCAGCCCATGGGCTGTGACCTCTTCCAGGGCTTGTGAGCACCTCTGCCTGCACCTCCACCAGCTAATGAACTTTAATTGCTGGCATGGTGAGAATAGAACAGGAATTTCCCCTGGGTAGGGGTTGGTTGCCCATTGGGGACCCCAAAGGGAGGGTGCTCGGTGCTGGCTGAGCGGGTTGAGTCCATCTTGTCTGTGCTACTCACCCATGGGACTGCTCTCAGTTCTGTCACCTGCACTGGGGTCCTGGTTGAGTCCAAGGGGGCAATTGCAGCAGCCCCTTTCACATGGGTGTGATGGGAACCCACTCACAGCCCTCACTGAGAGTGACCTAGCACTGCAGATAGAGCAGCGCTTGCTCCTATTTCCAAGGGAGGTTGGGAAGAATCTTCCCCTGCCCCAGCCCAGTTGCAAAGATGATCTAATAGGGGGTAATTATGGGGATTGAGCCCTGGGTAACTCAGCTCCCACCGTAACCTCTGGTTAGCTGCTCTGACCACAGCACTAACTATAATTTTGCCTAATAAACTGTTACCACCTCTCCATCAGCTCCATTCTATAGCAGTTCCAGGTTCCCCCTGCTCCAAATGGCTCTTTGTCAGCAGCTACAGCCTAAACATCCTGGGTGGGAGCTGACAGACTCAACCCCAGATGCTGGGAACAGGGATGTCCTTGATTGTCCTGGCTGCGGGTGTGGGGTGATACAAGGATCTGTGCCAGGGGACACCTGAGGAGCTGTAAGGATGCTGCGACACGGGCTGTGGGCTGCTTAGGGCAAGGGCTGGGAGCTCTATGGGGGCACAGGGTGCCAACAAGCACGTGCCAGGTTGTGCCATGTGGGCAGCACCCTGGACCAGGTGACACAAGGCACCAGGCCTGTCTGAGATGCCCCAGACTCAGCTTCTCCCAGCACAAGGTCCCTTATGTCCAGCTGCCACCAGCTGGCTCCAGGGGAGGACGGCAGTCCAGCTCCTGGTGTTGGCAGCATTTGTGGTCTCCCTGGAGCCCTATCCCTGCTGCAGTTGGGTTGCAGGGAGCAATGCTCCACTGCCATCCCTAAGCACCATATCCAGGGGTGACACAGGGACCCCTCCACCCACCAACTCCAGCATCCCTTTCCTCCAGATCCACCCCATTCGGGTCCCCACCTGCCTGGTGAATCCACAGACCAATCCTGAGGGATGCTGGTGCTACCGCGAATGCCAAACTGGTGACACCAAGGAGAGCCCAGCTCAGTCTGTGGGTGCTCCAGCACCCATCTAGGTATGGCAGAATGGGCAGTGTGGTGTCCAGGAAGCGGCACTGAGCTGGGAGGCTCCCTGGCTCTGCCAGAGCAGCAGGACCTGTGCAGCACCCAGATAATTAATTCTGGGGAGCAGAGCCAGTGGCCACCTCCCCAGCCACGTGCTGGTACCTCCAGCTCCCCGGGAAGCTCCCGGCTTGTGATTCCCCCAGGGCCCTGGCAGCCGCTTGATTCCTCCTTCCTGCTCAGCACATCCAAGCAGCACGTGGAAATCTTTCCAGGGTGTCCTGCTGCCCCCAACTGTGTTCCCTCAGGAGGGACCAGTGGGTCTCTCCCATGGCAAAGCCTTTCAGGGAGGGGATATGGAGGTTTTCCTCATCCCTGTAAGGATGCCGGCAGCATCATCAGGATTCCCCAACGCGGTGGCTGTTGTAGCACCTTCACCACCACCCAGTGACACCTGCCTGGCCCCAGGGGAGCTGGGGGGAAAGGATAGAGGGCAAGGAGGGCAGGAAACAGTGCAGGCACCCCAGGAAGAGAGGGACAGCTTGAAATCCCCAGTCCTACTGGAGCAGAGCTGGATCATTGCCCTTGGCTGAGCCAGGAGCTAGAACTGCCTGCCCAAGGAGCCAAGGTCAGAGCAGGGTTGTGGCCCCTATCCCCATCCTTTGTGGTGTCACATCCTTAGAGGGGATCAGAGCACCCCATCCCATAAGGGGTCAGGTCAGGAATGGGAGCTGAACCCCAAGGCTTCCTCTAAACCTCCAACTGAGCATCCCACAGCTCCCAGCCACCTCCTCCAACTCCCCCTCTGCCTCTCAGCATCCCAGTCTGGGACAAAATGCTGTGACTCCCCCAGTTTAAAGAAGTGAGGAGATCCTGGATCTGCCATCACCTCCCCCCATCCAAAATCTCCTGCTTTTTTGGAGGTGAGGTGCTCCTGAGCAGACAAAGGGTGGGGACAGCAGCAGGACAGTTTCCCCCGAAGACAGGATATCTCCTGCTTCTGCCTAGCTGACACAAGGTGGGACATCCCAAGAGGAGTCCAGGAAGCCCTCTGAGGGCCGAGGTGTCCCTTGGTGGACAGCCCCAAGGTCACAGGTTGGGAGTGTTTGGGGTGAGCACAGGGCATCCAGCCTCTACTACCTCCTCGGTGGCACTGCCACCCAGCTAGGGACAGGAGCCAGCTCCGGGGACCAAAGGGACCTGATCCAAGCATCTGCAGGGGCACCCTGCCAAAATAAAGCCCTGAAGGCAGTGAAGAGGGGTTGTCCCTGGGGAAGCCCTTTCCTCCCAAGAGAAGGCACAAGATGCACTAAGCGATGCCCAGCCCTGTACTGACCCTCCCTGGGCTCTGGCTGCCTGGGATCCCCACAGCTCCCCAGGCCTCAGACCATCTAGGAAGCTCTAATCTGGGAAGCTGAGGGCTGGAACTGGTGGGGTTTGGAGGGGTTGGGGTAAGGGTGGAGCAGGGTGGAATGTGGAGGGGCCAGCGGTGACCCCAGAACCTGCCAGGGAGGAGAAGGCAAGGGGTGAGGAACGAGGGGAAGGTGCCAGGGTGAGACAGAGGTGCCACCATGAGGGTTGATCTAACAGCACCCACCCTGAGATGGATGAGCCTTGCTCAGCACCTGCTTGCTCCTCAACCTAATCTCCCCCAGAGCCCCCGGTGGGAGATGGGCACAGACCCCCAAAAGCCCTTGAGAGTCACCCCACTACCCCTTTCAGCACCACAGCTGAGTTTCATCCCCCAAAGCCCTTCTGCCCCTCAAGGCCACTTCCATCTTCCGACCCACCCTGTGCTCTGATGTGCTGCCGTAGAGGTGCCTGGGGCGGGCACCCACTACTCCAGGGCGGACAAGCAGTGCCCATGGTGGGCGCCCAGTCCCAGCACCCACAGGGCATCCAGTGCCGTGGCCCAGGGCC
Organism: Phoeniculus purpureus; assembly: GCA_028565055.1. Lineage (NCBI taxonomy): Eukaryota > Metazoa > Chordata > Aves > Bucerotiformes > Phoeniculidae > Phoeniculus > Phoeniculus purpureus. The sequence goes on along the minus strand of JAOXOE010036800.1, from coordinate 458 downwards.
TCGTGTGACTGTGTAACCTGCACCCAGCACCCACCCACCGCTCACCTGGGTGCTGCTGGAGCTGGTGCCGACACCGACGAAACCTGGGCTGGTGTCGACGCTGCCGCCAGTGCCGGTAGCGGTGTCGGTACCGCTGCTGGGGTTGGGGCCGGTGCTGATGTCGGTGCCGCTGCCGGTGCTGATGCCGGTGCCGATGCTGCTACAGCCGTTGGTGGTACCAGGGCTGGTGCCGGTACCGGTGAGGATCCCGATCCCGGTGCTGGTTCCGATGCCGCTCCCAGTGCCGATCCCGATGCCGCTCCCGGTGCCGATCCCTGTTCCGGTGCTGCTCGGGGTGGGGGCGCTGCCCGGGCTCTCGGCAGCAGCAGCAGCCCCGGGAAACCCTCCGGCTCTCGGCAGCCCCTGGGGCACCCGGGGCCGAACCGCCCCCGCCCCGCGCCGCCGCTCCCGCCTCTCCC
>JAOXOE010036781.1:0-43050 GCA_028565055.1 Phoeniculus purpureus | reverse complement strand
CCTGTTTTCAGGAACAGTTGCCTTAGCAGGAGGGATCTGCAGAGCCTGCTCCCACAGGTCCAGCTCCCTTTCACTGTCTCTTATTGACCTCAGCCTAGATACTTCAACCTTCAACTCAGCTACTTCATCCTTTAGTTCAGCAACCAAGGTGAGGAGAAAGTTAACCTGCTCACACCTGACACAACTATTCACCCCTTCATCCTCCATGGCAAGTGCCAGGCTCCAGCACTCACTACAGCCAGTAGCCTGGACCCCGGAGTGTTGAAGCACCAAATCTGTCTGGGTGCACTCGCTTTTCCTACCTTTCTTCATACGGGTGATAGCCATGGTACTTTGTAATGTTAACTTTAACTTTTTTTTTTTTACTCACTCTGTCACTTAGACATAAAAAAAAAAGAAAAAAATAGAAGAAAAAAGCGCCCGCGCGCCGGCAGTCTCTGCCCCCGTACGTCAGCGCGCACGCAGCCACGTACACCCGCAGCCCGCGGCTCCGACAACGAGAGTGCTGTTGATGCGTTGTTGAGTGCTCGATGCGTTCTTGTCTTCTTTCAGCTACGTGGTCTGTGAGGAGCTCTGGATAGTGATGAGTACTTGGCTGGAGACTCCTTATACAGTATTCTTGGAAATTTTGTCTGAATGAAGGACAGACAGTGGCTGTCTGTAGGGAGCTATGGGATCCCACCTCTACTTCCCATTGCTTGGGCAGGATAGTGCTTGTCAGCAGGTGCTGAGAACGTGAGCGACTTGGTGCACTTTCCAAATGTGCTGTGGAGCCCAATAAGAAAAGCTCTGTAGTGCAACCCTCCTACCCACCCAAAAGCAATCCACTTCATACCCAAGGGAGGGTGTTTTTCTGCTTGGGTAAACACCAGTTGGTGGTACCTGTTGGAGGTAGCGTGTGCACTGTGTCAGCAGTCCCTCTGCCTATGCTTTCAAGGCACAATCTGTAGCAGTCAGCTAAAGCAAAATACAGTAACAGCTTCGTTTAGAAAGTCCTTAACAGTGTTGGAGCAGCGAGCTCTTCCTCCTGACAGCACAATGTTCTGTAACTACTCACAACTCCTTTAGAGAGGAAAAGTTTTAGAGCCATTTCCTCTTGTGTATGATGGAATCAAGCCGTTAATTTTTACCCTCCTGTTTCTTTTACACCTTGCAAGTCGTGGATTTCCTCCACTCCCATAGACTGATCCACAGAGATATCAAAAGCCTGAATATCCTGCTGGGAGTGGATGACTGTCAAAGTGAGTAGGTATTTTGGGTCAGGCCCATGGTGTTGGGCTGCTTTTGTCTGACTGCCCCGTTCCCAAAGGTCCACACTCAGGCATAGAGTGGGGATTGCTTAGGCTTGGTTCTATGATTCAAGCCGACTTTAATGAACCTTCTTTTTCTCCTCAGACTATTTTGGCTTATCTGCTCTAATTTGACCTGAGCAGAGTGCACGAAGGGCAGTGGTGGGCACTTCCCACTGAATGACCCTGAAAGTGGTCACTATGGCCCCAAGGTTGACATTTGGTCTTCAAAAATCACAACAATGGGAATAGTGAAGGGAGAGCCTCCTTACTTTGACCAAAGTCCTAATCCAGTCAGACACCACTGTCTTTCTCATCTGGCCTGAGTTTTGTCTCCCATGAGGCCAAATGCCAGTCTCCTCGACCTGAACTACTTCCACCAAAGCCCACTTCTAACACTGTCCCTGGAGCACATCAGCAGTCTCTGCAGCTTTGATTTCGTCCATGGGAGAAGGTCCAAAGAGAATTGCTGTGAAGCCATGTCAGCATTGTGCCAGGCTTGCCCTCATGTCTCACTGAGGTTTGGAGCTCTCTTTGAGCTCTGTCTCTGAACAACAAGAACTTTTTAGTGGACAGTTTCTCCAGTCAGAGATCATTTAGGCAAAGCATTTCAACGGTATCTGCAGGCAGTGAAGTTATTTCAGATACAGCTCAGTGCTGACTGCGTAGGTGAGCCTTTCAGGAAGGGTCCCTGTGTAGAGCAATGCCAGAATTACTCATGAGCACATACACTTCCCAGAGCCTGTTTTAGCACAGCTGCTTGTGGAAAACAAATGGCTTCTTCATGTTTGGAAGAAGATTTCCATTTTACCCTAATTCTGTCAAATGGAATGGCCAGTTCTCCTCCCAGCTGTGCTTGTGGTGGTGGAGGTGTTCCCGGGAATGCAAATGGACAGACGCGAGACGATCAATATGATCAAGCAAATGCCGTTTATTAAGCTTCACCTTAACCCTTTTATACACAGCCGGGCGGTCCAACAGCCAACAGCCGGTCCAACTTAACCAACAGCAGTAGCTTTTAAGATGGATGGACAGATGTGTTGTACCAATCAGCAATGTACACGTGTCGCATGGACCGCCCGGCTGTGCATAAAAAGGTTAAGCTGACGCTTAATAAACGGCATTTGCTTGATCATATTGATCGTCTCACGTCTGTCCATTTTGTACTCCTGGAGACTGCCTCAGCCATTTCCAAATTGGATTGGCCAGGGCCCTGCCAGGAGAAGGGCTCCAGCCCTACTTCTCTGCAAAGACCACACTGCTGGGGGCACAGCTCGCCCCAGCAGAGCTCGCCCCAGCTGAAGAGCCAGCTTCACCACTGCACCTTTTCCCTAGCACAGCATTTCCCATGTCCTCTGCTCCTGACATGGGCCAGAGGAGAAATGCCAAGGTTAACTCCCAGCATAGCACCTGCTGGCCTGTGCCAGGCTGAATGGGAACTCCTGTGGGGCAGGGAAGAGCTTCAGCCTTCCCAGCTCTGAGCCAACAAGAGCGGTCCCCACAGAGCCAGTGGTTGTCCTCAGGAGCTGCCAGACATGGTAACACTCACAGACTGTGGCTGGGAGCGACACTATTACACCATCCACATCTGTGACCATCCTCTGCACCTCATCCAGTAGGTGATGCCGGGAGAGTCAGGGCAGCAACGGACCCTGCAGCCACCTTAGTGTGAGAAGTCAAACCAGTGAGTGTTGAGGCAAACAGCAAAGTCAGTCCATTGTTGTCCACAGAGGTGACTGCTCTACTCTGCTAGAGGAGGCAAAGGAGCTTCAGCCTCAGCCTGACTGTGGTGGAGAGTTGTGGGGATTCCCAGAGGTCATGGGGTGCAGGGAAAAGGAGTGGGAAGACGGCAGTGAGAGCCCAAACTGGGCTTCAGTGAAAGGAACAGCATTTTAAGTAACCAATGTAAATAGTGCCTGGGGCCGAGGGCTGGAGAGGGGGTCTGAATTACACCATGAAATGGAACTGGGCTCCTGGGATGCTGCTGTTGTGCAGCCTGGGACAGGACAGGTGCTCAGGCCTGGGGCTTGTTCTTCCTCATGGTGAAAGACAGCAAGGAAGGCTACAGGGTGATGGAGACAGGCCCTGCTCTACTGAAGGAGCCTTTGACAGAAGCTGAAGGATTCTGCCCAGTTGTTCTTCCCACAGTGAAACTGTCCCACTTTCACAAAGCTCTGGGTTTTTCTCACCCAAGTGTTAATGTTTTGCACAGACATAACTGTTACAAGATGGCTGTGACAGCAGCTAAGTGCTGTGATAAAACTTGGGGACAAGAGGAGTGTTAGCACACAATCAGTGCTGCACTGGGATGGCGGGGACATTTAACAAAGAGTCCCTGTGCACCACAGCTCAGAGGGCCATGGCCCTGGAATACAGTTAAGTGTAGTCTCAGTGCTGCAAGGAACAGGCAGGCTTGGAATCACATCAGCTAGAAAAGGTGATCAGCGGTGGAACGTGAGATACGTAAAGACTCTGAGAATGGAATTAACTGGCCATTTAGAGCAGGCATTTCCATCAGCAGCAGCAGGAACAAATAACTGGTTAGAAAATTCTGATCAAAGGAAGACAACAGTTATTTTTTCTTGAAAGTACAAAATCATGTTTAAATCAGAGAAAAAAAACATCATAAAATAGGTACTGTATTTCTTGAAGCCTGAAAGTATAATTATTCTGAAAAATGTTTGGGTTTTGTTCAGGGTTGGGGCTTCCTAAGCTTTTTTTGAATGAAGCTTTCTACTGGATGTGGAGCTGACAACTGCTTGCCGCAGACAATCTCCAGGTGTCTCTGAGTCAACCACAGCACTGCAGACACCATGGAAATGGCTCTGGTAGGTGTTGGCAGGCAAGAGATATCCAAGTTTATTCCATTGCAGTCATCTCCAGCTCTGGAGGCTTGAAGTCCTCTTGCTGACAAACCACAGCATCACCCCATTGAGTGGAAGCTGGTGGGTAGCTTTGAGAGATGAACACAACCTTCTTCTCTTCTCCCTGGTGGTTGCATTTCACAGCTCGCTGGAAGCTGCTGGACTCTCTTTACTGGGAGAAGACCAAGCCAAGGCCAGAAGTTGTCCCATATCCTCCATCCTTGAATCCTCCATCCTTGGCTTTGCTGTCTGGCACCTCAAGGGTAGTCTTCAGTAGTCTGCATTTTCCTAATCTTATCTGTTAGCTCCTTCTTAGAAGTTAAAGATTAGCAAAGTTGTATCCTGTATCCTGTTGTGGTGAAAAACCAATTCTGCGGATCCCGCTGTTCATTATTGGTTACAATTTCCCCTTTTTCTCTTTTATACTACATTTGGTTTGAGCCACAACTTGAGCCTTGTTTAATCCACTTGGTTTTTTTCAATAATTAATCGTGCCTCATCTAGATTCAGAGGGGTTGTTTTTATTGTTTTAATATCATTACCTTTTGCTTCGAATCTGAGACTGCTAATTTTGGATTTATAGACATGGAAACTACTTGCATGCCCTGGACAACAGTAGTAATTAAGCGTATGAAACAAGTGATTAAACAGGGCAAGAATAACAGACCAGTAATCGAACACAAGAGGAAAAAACCTACCCTTTTCCACCAGGTTCCCCCAAAAATATTATCCCACCAGCTATTATTTAACACAGATTCCCATTTTTGGACTGGTACCTGCGCTATTTTCCGAATTTCATTGGTTATTTCCAATACTGCATCACTGTTGTCATCAATTTTTAAACAGCAGTCTGAAGTGTTCCATTTTCCACAGACACCCCCTTCTTCGGCCAATAAGTAGTCCAATGCTAATCGGTTTTGGTAAATGGCAGCTCTCATTTGTTTTTGTTGTTTGGATAATAATTGCATTGCTCGGGCAGTGTTATTGGTTATTATTTCCCCTGTTGCCTGCAAGGGGATAATACGATTTAACATACAGATAGGGGTACGATGTCCCCAACTGCCATCTTGAGCCCAAGTGGCCAGTCCATATACTTGGATTTTTCACTCTGGAGGCCATTCATATTTTCCAAATTTTTGGGGTCCTCCTATAACATTTCTTTTGCTTCCTTTTAAAGATTCATATAGTGGTATTCCAAATTCACCCCCTTTGGGTCTGGGTAACAGGAAAAACCCTGACTGAACAATACTCAGAGTACAACGACCTTTCCAATCGGGGTAATTCTGAGTAGAATTTCTGCATATCCAAAATTGCCCTTCGGGAGCCTTCCAAAACCCTACTTGTGTGTGTGTTAGGTTGTTCCGGAATTGAGATATTTCATATTGTTATTTGTTTGATATATTCTGTTTTGTTTTTTCACTATCTCTTTCTTAACTGTATCCAGTGCTCCACTTCCATCTGACATATCCCAATGTCCAGCCTTGGTAAAACATAGCCACTTCTCCCCTTTAGGGCATGTTAATCCCAATTTTATTCTACCAGTTCCCAAAGTTTCCCCTACCCAAAATTCCTGATTGTGGCTTTTACAGGTTTTTAGTTGCCTTTGGTCATAACACACTTTATTAATATGGGAGTGTATCACCATAGTATAAGACCTTTGCTTATTCCAATAGATCGACTGATAGCATTTAGTGCATTCATCCACACTAAATTTGACAGATACTGTCAATAATAGCACCAGGAGTGGAGGTCCAGTATGACATATACTCCTGCCCCTCATGCCTGTTGGGGTGCCTCCAACAGCTGAGAAAAGGGGTTCTTCTTGGCAGCGGGTATAGAGGTCAGTCTGGGCTTGCCCTGCACCCTTTAGGGTGTCTCCTTGCCACAGTCGGGAGAGATTCTTATCTCTTTTTTCTTCTCTCTAGCAAATGGTCTTTTGCATATGGAGATTGCTTTCCCCCACTGCCTTTAGGGACCTCCTGCAGAATGAGTATTCGTAATTCCCATTCATAAATCAGTGTTATGATTTTTGTGTCTGATATTTAGGCTCTAATTAAATTTATATTTACAGGAGGGATTTCTCTGGGACAAATGACAATATTGATTTTATTGGTCCTTTGAACATTTACCCTTTATTTAACTACTGTGTCATGCGTAGGGATATATCAGACAGGGTATATCACAGGCGCTAGGAATAAAATCCAGCTCCTCTGGTCTATGGCAGGCTAGTTTCTCCCCAGGGGAGTGTCAGGCTTTTCATAAAATCATAGACTCATTAAGGATTGGAAGGGACCATGAAAGATCATCTAGTCAAATCCCCCTGCCACAGCAGGATCACTTAGACCAAGTCACACAGGAACACATCCAGGCAGGTCTTAAAAGTCTCCAGTGAAGGAGAGTCCACAACTCCCCTGGGTAGCCTGTTCCAGTGCTCTGTTGCCCTAACTGCGAAGAAGCTCCTTCTCATGTTTATGTGGAACATCCTATGTTCCAGCTTACACCCATTGCCCCTCGTCCTATCACTAGATGACATTGAGAAGAGCCTGGCTTCATCCTCCTGACACCCACCCTTCAAATATTTATAGATGTTAATGAGGTCACCCCTCAGTCTCCTCCAGAAGAGCAGAGGATCATCGTGACCAGTTACCAGTGATCAGAAATTGCAGTTGGAGCTACAGCTTATTTACAGAGCAAGGAGCTGAACAAGTCACTGCAGTGAAAATGAGGCACTAGGGCTGTGGCTCTTTGTCTATCCCAGCTACCTAGCAAACAAGCAATACCTCGGGTGGGAAGTGAACTTTCTTACATGCAGGAAGTGCTGTAGTAGCTAGACAAAGGCAATTGCTGTGAAATAATGGAGTGTAACCCAGTGGTAACCCCTTTGAAGATCACAGCCTGTGACTTGGTACACTGATACGATGGAGTCAAGGATGTTCTCAGAAACAGCACACCATCTTCCTTCTCCAGAAGCTTCCTGTGAAATTTTAAGCAGAGACAGATTGTTATGTTGAGGTGTTATTACATTCACAACAGTAAGAAGATCTGATTCACTCACACCTTCCTTGGATGAGTGGTCAAATAAGATTAAACTCTGGAGGTAAAAACTGGTTTCACTAATCCCCTGTCCTGCTTGGACTTGAAAGAAGAGCTTTCTGTAACTTATTCATTGAAGGCATAAAGGGATCCCCTAGTGCTTGTGCATGGCCTGAGAGTGAACTCAGGTAACTACGGTTTTGCAGCCTGCTGTTGGCTTTGTCAAGTAGTGCAGTACAAACTAATTACATCTGAACTCAGCAGATCGGGCATTTACCTGCTATGTCTGTTTCGTACAGACATTTTGGAGTCCTTTGTGAAATGTACTTCAATATTTGCTAATGAATAATCTAAAGCCATCTTGGAACATTTTCAAAGGACCTCAAGCCAAAAAGCTCGTTTTACCTCTGCATGTCTTTCAGTCTATGATTTGGAACCACCTACTGTAGGGACTTGGTCCGTCTATACTCTCAAGGGGACCTCCAGCTTCCACCAGCTCTGTCACACATGTGGAGTGTTGTAGCCCGGGGTGGAATACTCTGCAGTGATAATGTACTTGCACTAAACACATGGGGTAATGTGACTGCTCGCTGGAAGACAGTCACATCCCCTTGGGTGGCATTTGGGCCAGGATACACGTTAGATTAATGCTAAAGCCACGGAGAACAGATATCAGATACCTCCAATGGTCTGTCCTAAATGAAAATACTCTTTTAAATGGAGTGTCGGTTACTCCATCTTAGGCGAGGATAGAGGGTAAATATTTTTGTGAAGTATCACTGACCTGAAGTACTATCAAAGGCTTCTTTCAGGCAGATGTGCAAAATCCTTCTATTCCTCACCTGAACACAGATATTTCAAAGTTATAAATGGGAAGAAAGTCTCTGGAGAGAAAGATATTGCAAATAAAATTCAATCTATAACTGCCTCTTTTTAAAGACACAGTCCACACTCCCCATTTTATCTTCTTGACAAAGCAAAACAACTCAATTTTGAACTTGCTCACATTGATTTTACATCAGGGAATTCCACCAATTTCTTGGAAATTATTGATCTATCCTTTTCTTTCTTTTCCTTCAAAATCCCTTTTCATCTATTGATTACGGTTCTGTGATGTGGCTTATTGACTCTGAGCTAAAAATGACCAAGTGTTTTGGGACAAACCAAACTAGCTTAATGGGCCACAACACCAGAATCGATCCCTATAATGACCCAGAAATTAATTAAACTAATCAGTCTCATGCAGCCATGTACCTGGAAGGCTCCAGTGTTGTCACCCACCTGGCCACAGTATTTAAGCCCATGGAAGTTCCATCTGTTGAAAAATACGAAGGTGTCATCTATCTCTCGCATCTTTAAATGGGGTCAGCGTGCAGTGACACTTGATGCAACCCTAACGGCATCAAGTCTCTGAGTAGTTGAGTTAGGATTAAACTAACTGTAAGCAATAGCAATTTCTTGATCCCAGTTGTTCTTTTTCTCTTTTCTGGGGTCAGCTGGTTCGCATTTATGAAAGGGCATACTTCTTCTCGATTGCTTAGAGACAGTAATAATTTCTTGCAGCATTTACAAGTCTTAGTGTTTTCTAAATATATTTACAGTGCTTGACTTCCTCAGTGAGCAGATCCAGATGTAGGATAAAAGCTGCAGCCCAGCGAGGGTGTGTGCTGACTACAGTTTTATCTTGTTCTTCCCCATCCGAAGAGAGAAGGTTACGGATGAATTGTGTATAACGAAGGAAAGCCCTGCCAAATGGCATGCAGGAGCTTGCAGGGCAAACAAGAGTCTAAAATCAGATCTGAAATGTGCTAGTGGCAGATGCAGCTCTGTCATGAAGGGAGAGTGAAGGTGTTGTGAGGCCATATGACTGCCACCATGTCAAATGAGTCTGTGTGGCAACTGGTGGCACTAATGGGTGACTAGACCCTCTCCTTAATGCCTGTTGATAAATCCACACATGTGCTAGGGTGCCTTTAGGCTAAAAACCTTTTAAATATATTTTTTAACATAATCTCTTTCTTTAATTCCACACAGGGTTCTGTCTTTCCAGTAAAGGCACTGTAAAGCAGCAAATATCCCCCCTGTTCAGCGGTGTGAAGGATGAGATACGATCCTTAAACGAGATTCAGGTTCAGAGGCTTAGAAGTGAGCGTAGGTGTGGCTGGCGTGTAAGTTGAGGGAGCAAAATGCCTACACAGAAGATGGGGAACTCACACTTGTGGACAAATCTCCCTTTTTCCTTGAGCTAGCACGTTAACCCAAACTAAACACATGGCCCACCCTATACCAACCCCTACCCACTCTTCTTTTGCCACCTCTATTTTGCAGTTACTGGGAACACCCTTGCAATCAGGGAGATATTTTCCTGCAGCACACGGTGTAATACTTCTGAAGTTATGTGTCCCTGCACCTCTCTGAAGGTTGGATCAAATCTGGAGACCTTTGAGACATGCTCTTTAAAGCACCTATCTGATTTGGACCATCACATTAATGCAAACTCACCATCTGTTATCTCTGTTCTGAATGCCGCAGATCTACTGAATTCAGCATCATTCAGAAATCTCTGGAGACTGTTTCCTTGCTAGGTGATGAAATCCCAGAGAAGAAGAAATTTGAAATTAAAAGGAGAAACCAGAATGGCATGTGGTGTGGTCACTGTGCAGGGGAAGAGCAATTGTTTCTGACTGGAAATGGAATGTGTTTCAGCTGTGAAGTTGATAGCAATCACATGCACAATTAAAATTCATCAGTCCTCTACTTCTGTCTGCTCTAGTGTTTGTAGCCTTTACTTGGGGTTAGAAGGGAAGGGGTTAAATGTTTCTCTTTAGGAGAAGACAGACCACAGCTGCATGCCCTAAGCACATGGGGTGTCAGGGCAGGGACAGCTGCCCTGAATTAAGGGATTCCCTTACATGCAGAGTGACTTTGCTCCACCAAGCCTGCGTGACTGAAGCTGGGGTGGATGGACTTGGTGAGGCTTTGGGGAGGGAGAACTTTGTGATTACCTTTGTGCCTTCCTCACCCCTTTTTTTTTCCTTATGAGGGTGTTTGGTGTCATGTGAAGTAGGAGAGTATTTTTTCCACTGTTGTCTTTTCTGCAGTGCTCTAAGTCTAACCTTGGTTTTGGGGGACATGCACCCTATTTGGGTGCTGATTCTAGAAAGCTCTGTTTGTTTCCTCCATCTGTGCATTTTCCACAATGGAAGATAGATGTCTCAGGAGATTAAGCCAGAAAAGAGAACGAGGGGAAAAGAAACATTTATTAGTGGAGCGACCCAACATATATCTAAGCTAGAGTAGCTAGAGTATCTTCATGGAAAGTTTCAGACAAAAATGTCTCCAGATCTCAGATCTCTGTTCTGTAAGAAGTGGTCCTTGTTGGTGCCTAGATCCATAAGTAAAGAGGTAGTTTACCCAGAGTAGGATTCAGACTTGGTAACAAGACCTCACTGTGTCCCTTCTGTGGTTTATCTGTCCTGCAGGGAAGGAGGCTGCTATCCATCTGGCTGCTTATTTCTCCAAGCAGAAAGCAGAGTTTTTGAAAGTATTCTGGTGTTGTGGAACTTCATAAGGTCTAGATCATCCTCAAAATTGCTGGGAGAAGGACCTTGTTTTAACTCTTCTAGCTGGATATGGTCTCTGCCTTGAAAAAGCTACAGTGTGAATGAAGGGTGAGTAGTCTTGGCTTTTTTTGTCTCTTGGAAGGAGCAATTGACTGTACAGGGCTCATTAATTACCACTGCACATGTGTAAGAGGGAAATGGGGAGATTCTTTGTCTCTGTGCATAACAGTCCTGCAGAAGGAAACAGATGCTGTGTGTGTCTGTTTAATCCCACCCTGGGGCGGATGCCCAAGGAGCGGGCTGAACCTTTTGTCTTGTGTCTGGTGTGCTGTCGGCACAGGCCAGCTGTGGATTATCCTTGGCAAACAAATAGAAGAACAAATAAGCCTGAGATAGTCTTTTAAATCCGAGACCACCCTTGCCTATTGCCGCCTTAAACACGGGTCTGTTTCATCTGATGTTAAAAATGGAAAACACTTTGGTGGCTGAAGAGTTTTAACACGAGAAGTCTGTCCCACACAAAGCACTGGGGTGCTGTTTGGATCCCACTGGTGTAAATGGAGCGGTGGAACTAGTTTTCTCTGTCCGGTTTGGAGGTGTAATGTGCTCAGGCAAAGAGTAATAAACTCAGCCAACCCCGGCTCATGAAGGTCACTGAGGGCCGCTCATTAGGAAGCAAAGATGAAAATGCTGTTACATCCCTTAACTCAAGGGCACTAGATGAAGCTGGAATCGATTGTCCAATAATGCTGAAGATAATAAAACTGAGATCTCCTAGTGCCTGCCTAGGCTAGGCAGGGCACACAAACCAGTGCAGAGCTGTGCCTGCAGTGCAGGAAACTCTCCTGTTCATGGAAACCCTTTTTTCAGTAGTTCTGCTGTCCCCTGCATGCTTGCCTCTTCCTAGGTGTTTGTCTTGATGCAGGCACCTCTCGTGTCCAAGGGGTGTACATAATTTTAGAGGGAAGGGCTGCTTCTCAGAAAGGTCAGGCAGGGCAAGAGCTGGGGGTGGGTGGCTCTGGAGGAATTGACAGCAAAGGTTTTGCATGTTTCTGGTTTTAGCTGCATCTTAACTCTTCTCTAATGGACAAATACACACTCAAGATTTCCCCTTTTAAAAATTACAAGAAAATTAATTTCTACTTCTAAATCTTAAGTTGCAATGAGTAAAGCCAACCCAAGAACCAGTCTGCCCAGTTCTTGCTCAGGATTAAGAGATATTGGCCAATTAAATCTCTTCTGCTTTTAAAATTTCAGAAAACACAAGGGAAAAATGTTTCTGCTGTCAACCCTATTTAAAACGTTTAGAGAGCTCTCAGGCTGAATAGGGACCAATTCATTTTGAGTCAGTTTTATAGAAGCCATTTTCAACCTCAGAACCTCCTTTTGGGGTAAAAAGCTGTCTGTCAGGGTGGTTGTACCCAGGTTATGTTCCATTTTTGTGCCTGGCCAAGGCCCTTGTGCCATGGTTACATTGTAACCATAAAGTAATGTATGAAAAGCTTATATGTAGCCATTTACTGATACTGTTTCTCTTCTCCACTACTATATCCTAAGAGATGGGCTTGGGCGTAACAGCAGAATGACCCAAGATTTAAGCTAAAGCCAAGAGATCGGAGCTTGTGACTTGTGGAAAGCTGGCTTTGATTAAAACGCTGTTTGTACAGTGTTAGCAGCACACATTCCCTTCTCTGCCAAGTAGTTTTCTTTGTTGCTGGCTCTGCTGTGCTGCTTACTGTACTGGTGTCACTGAACTGGGCTTAATTAGCTGTAACTCGTGCGTGTATTCAGACTTGATTGTGCGATGATGTTACACAGAAAGCTGCCTTGAGTGGTCTACTCCTGATTTATACCTATTTTTAGATGGGAGCCCGTTTCAGAGTGCTTAGCTGGTAAATGCAAACGCTACACATCCAGGCTCTTAAGTTTCTGCATTACTATTTCAAGTGAATGTGAATAACATGGTAGTAACGGTGGCTCTCGGGTCCTACAAGAGCTGTCCATAGGGCAACGCCTGTCAGCCAAGTGCCTGTGTAGCCAGGTAATATTTTTGGCAAATGCATGTAATTAGCAAATAGCAAGGAAAAGGAACGTGTTGCTCTACACCTGATTTAAAGGGAAGGATAGTTATTTCTCCTGCTAAAATGCTGAAAATTCTTCTTGTCCCATCAAATGGCTAAGCTGTCCCAGGCATCCTGATTTGGTCAGACACAGGAGTTTAGAGGATGGTCTGTGAGATGCAACTAATGTGGTTTTTTCTCAGGTTTAAGTGGAACAATTTCCCTGGGAGGAGCTCAGAAAAGTCTGCTGGGTCATTAGGTCTGGTCCTGTGCAATTTCACTTTTCTTTCAAGCTGGTGGGGGGAAAAGAGATCACTGTAGGGAATAGTTTGTGTTTTGATGTGAAGGAGGGAAAATATAGTTAATGGCTGCCCCCTTCAAGTGATACTTACTGTTCTGAAGCAAAACCAGTGGTCAGGGGATGCTCCTGGCTTCACAGCACCCTGTCCCAGGCTACAAACCTAAGGGCTAGTTGACCACCACATAAACAAGCATCCTGGCTGCCTTTCCTGCACAGCCATCTGTGATCTGTGACGTATTAGCCAGCAAGGAGTTAAATGAGCAAATAATGCTTCCTTTATTTTTATTTCCCCTCCTCCTTCCATGTGCTTTTATTTTTGTCCTGAGCTAAGTAGAAATGGTTCTCTTCAGAAATTATTCTCTTTTCTTTTTTCCCCCGCCTTTGGCTGAGCTTATGTTGTTGTTTGATTTTTATACGATCTTCAGGTAACTAATGAAATTGCCACATGCTCCAGGGAAAACAAGCTTCATAAAAGAATGACAGTAAAACGTTGCTAAGATCCTCCAGGATAGGGGAAGGTTTAGAAGAAGAAAATGCAGAGTAATGTAGACATTAGCTTAAAGAAAACAAAGGGTTCCCAGTCCACTGACACACCAGAATCCAACTGAATTTTTCATGATTACTAATAACAAGAGGCTGGTCTATTATAACAAATCCATTGAAACTAAAACACATGTAAAACTTGTGTGCTAGTGAGAGTGAGCCTATTTTGATAGGGCTGGCTTAAACCTAATCTGCTGAAATACAGACAGGATAAGAACAATGCTTTCTCTTGGGATCAACAGCTTCGTCCCAGAACAGACTGCCTTATGTAAACACCCATAATTGAGTTAAAATTCATGCAGACAGCTTGGATTAAAAAGAAACAAATATCAAGCAAATAAACAAAAGTCATGAGAACCAGGGGCTGGTAAAGTCATTGTGGGGGGGAAAAATACTCTTTGAAGCATCTGCCAGTGTATATTAAATGAAGAAAATGAATGATTCTATTAAACACTGCAGGTCACAACGATAAACATATGTTCCACCTCTGCAAAAGTAACTAGAAATCATCTTTTCAACAGTGGACATCTTGTTTGGTGTATTTTTTAATCTCATATTAAAAAAACCCCAAACAACTAACCCCATGTAAACAGGAACATAGGGATTCACTACCACATTGCCCTTCTTTTTCCTGCTTGCCTTACACAGAAACATGCTGCTTGCTTGGAGCTTGCAGTACTCTCAGCTGGCACTAATTTATTCAGCCAAGAATAAAGGTGCCTCATCCAGAAGATTTAGATAGCTGTACTTATGTGGGTATATTTTAACTCGGTAAAGACAGAAATTGAATCACTCAAGTATTTATTCACTACCAGTGTCTCTTAGGTCATCAAAAGGGACAGAAGCCTTGTCTCTTGGACTTGATAGAATTGCTTTGGAAATTCCTAGGGTCTGCATTACCTGGTGGCATAGGGGCAAGGTTTGTCCCCATCAGAGAGACTGTGCTCAGCCTTGCAGAAGGATCTCCTGCCCTGTGCTGCCTGTACTAGTGCAATAGATGACAGGGAGCTTTGGAGTGGCTGATGTCCCCCACATTCCCAGTGAACATGGGACTACTGAATATTCCTTCAAATTCCTGCTCCTGCTGCTTCTGTCACGTGCCAGGTTTCTTGCCCTTGTTCAAGGCTCTGGGAAAGGTTGTGTGTGAGACACCCTTGAGGACTGACAGGACTGAGTTCAGCCTTCTATTTTTAGGATGGGCTTTAAGAATGTGGGCACTCTCCTTGGGCAGCCTCTGCTGGATGACAGGTCAGTTCTAATGTGGGCATTTCCCAAGACATTCCCTACCTTTAGATGTAAGGGCGAAGATGAAATCTGTGGGAAGCTTTCCAAGCTGGCTGAATAACATAGGAAAAGGTAAGTGTGGCTCTGAAATCCAGCATATGGCCAGGGATGCCAGGCTCAGGAACTTGCTGAGGGCAGACCCAGGGCTTTCTGAGCCAAGAAGCTGTTTGGTTTTCCTACTGTGTTCAAAGAAACCGAGCCAATGTGAAATCAATGGGATTATACCAGATGTACAGCTGACAGGTAATGTGCTTCAGGAACAGAAAAGTAAAATCCTACAGGTCTTGGCTAATTACAACAGTTCAGATAAACTTTCTTCCTTTTAAATATACTAATAGCTGATTAATCGAGCTCCTGTTGAAAGTGTTGCTTTTTCTTTCTGTACTGTGGGTTTTCCTACTTGGAACCACCATAGAAAGATGAATACCTGGCACTAACAGCCTTTCAGCAGAGGCTTTGCCAGCTTCTAGTTCTTGATCTTACCTCCAGACCCTGTTAGTGACCTTTGGACAAGAGTCTACTGTGCCTCAAATCATGATTTAAATCATGTATGAGAGCTCTCTGAAATAAGACTGAAAAGAAGATTCAACTAACCTTGAATCTGAAACGCGTTCTCCGGGGGCTTGGTATTTAGCTCCGTTTTCAGTTTCAGCACAGCTTACTTGTGTTGGAAAAGTTATTTTTGGTTGCTTTCTGTGCTTCATTATAATTCTGAAAATGACTAATTTGATGTGACATTTACTAATGTAGTATGATCAGACATAATTTGATCTTATTAACTTAGATGGTACCATATTAGCAAACATCGGATTCTATTTGAGACATTTACACATGCAGCAAATGTGGATACACCTTGAAATCATGCTGCATTAGTATAATTTGTCAGATTAATGTCGTATTTGGGGAAGAACACCAGAATATAATGCAATTCATAGCTACCTACTTATAAATCTATGAAGATTTAGACTGCATGTGCTCTTGTCATATAGTTTTATCACTTAAGAAACAAGCTCTCCAGCAATAAGAGATGACTGCATTTAGGGTACTTGATGTCTTCCTACTTTTTAGAAATGCTTTCTCTGCCTTGTGTGTTGGTGTCTGAAATCTACATTAGCTAAATGGAGTGAAGGTCTTATCCCCCAGCACCAGGTCCACCTGTGGCAATGACCAGTGTGGCCTGAGAGATTTGCATGGACTAGAAAGCAACAGTGATGCAGAGGTATCAGCTCTAAATCACCACGTTAACCGGCACAATACTGCCTTTTTTTTTCCTGCTAGGCATCAACAGGCTTTTTAGAGACTAAATATTAGTTGATGTTATTTGTGGCAGAATGGAAAGGCCAGTTGCCTTTTATAACCTTGTATAGCTGAAATAACAGCTCTTGGGATTGCTTCTTCCATTCTGCTCGAGAGTTGTGATTTCTCTTTGCCAACCCAGCCTGTAACTAGAAGCTTATCTCTTGTGTTCCAGTGAGAGACTGAGACCCTGTATCCTTGTGTCTTTTCTGCTTGCTTGTATTTTGGGGGGACGAGGAGGAGGATTCTTTCATGGTCTTGAGAAGTACCAGCATTGGTGCATTCCCATCTGAACCAGGTACTCATAGAACCGTTAGGGATCGGAAGGGACCTCAAAAGATCATCTAGAGCAATCCCCCTGCCACAGCAGGATCACCTAGACCAAGTCACACAGGAACATGCCCAAGCGGGTTTTAAACATCTCCAGAGAAGGAGATTCCACTACTACTAAGGAGACTTGGGGACAACCCTGCAGAGGACTGAAGGGACAAGCAGCATTCCTACCAAAGCTGGGCACTCATTATCAGTCAGGACTCTAACGGTTTTGTTTGTGTTCCATGGGGATATGTGCTCCTTGCCATTTTGGATTAATCTCATGGTACCAGAGATTCCACGTCAGAGAGTCAAGAGAAAAACAGAATTTGAGCAATTCTAGATCCTGCACAACAGATGTGTCCCTTGGCACCAGACTTGGGCATATTTAGAGTGATGGAAACGTATGGTACCATTTGAAGGTATGAATTCCCTTTTTGTGAAGATGAGGTCAGCGAGCTGTGTGATCCATCATGAGAAGGGCTTTTAAGGACTCGCAGCCTCCTCATCTGTAATGTCACCCTCTCTCTCCAGGACAGGCAGGGACCAACTTTTTTGGTTTTGATGATTCAGGATTTGTATCTCAGGTGCCCTCCAAGCTCTCCACTTAAAAAGTGGAAGAGCATTGTCTAAACAGCCCTGGAACTCCTGCTTTTCCCCTGGTCTAGAGGCATTATGGTGTCATTACAGTAGAAAAGAGAGCTCATAGGCAGAACGAGGAAGACCATGAACACCTGAGTTTTACCATCCCAGTGAGTGCTGGGATTGAATGAATCCACAGGAGGGACTGGGTTATGGGTTTAGCACCAAAGCACCTGGTAGTCCTGATATCTAAGGAAAAGTGCAAACTGTTTCCCAGCTGCAGTGGAAAGAACTGAAATAACAAATGAAAGGCTCACTGTAAAAGCTCTGGTTCTGCCTGCCATGACATACTGGTACCCGCTGCACTAGAATAAGCCACGATGTGCTTTGCACACACTAAACCCCAAAATTGCCATCCTGAGCCCTGCCACATTCAAAGTGAATTGCTTGTACACACCTGACTCTATGAATGTGGCAAGTTGAGGGCTGAAGCTTAAGCTATGAGGTATTTTTGACGTGTTTTTATGTATCAGAGAACACACAGGAGTAGTAAAAAAAACACCCCCTCACTTTTTGTACTTCTAAATATTTTTGATTTAGATGTCAGGTTACCCCTTTGTTGTAGTTTCTGCAAAACCCCTCAGTAACCTTCTTAGAAGGTCCTCTCCAAACTAGGGAAATTTGACTGAATAAAAAGACCTGAGCAAAGCACCTAAACCAAAACAGTTGTTGGAGGTCTTTTCATTGACCACGATTTTGAAAGAATACATTCAGTTTCAACCAGACAGTGGTTTCCATCCAGAACTGATAGTGCTGCATCTTTCCCAATAGATTTTTTCCCAGTGGAATTTTTCTCAATGCTATTTTTAAAAATAACAATCAAAACCAACGGCAACCTCTAAATTCCTTGTTTGCACCAGATTATTCATGAAACTGAACAAATCCAGCGAGCGGTCAGCCCGGGTTTCTCTGTTACTCTGAGGTTTTACATCTCTGAAGACAACACTGCCTCCTGCTCTGCTCCTCAGATATTTTAGAAACGTGATGCTGGAGCTTTAGTTCAGTAAATGGAAATACGTAGGGGGGGGTTTGTCAGGTGGTTCCTGTGTTTCCAAGTATGCCCAAAAATAAGAACTTGAATCTAAACTGCCTTCAGCACATTGTTGGGTGACGCAGACACATCAAGGGGCTGTTGGTACAGAATGTCTTCCTCATGTAATCACAAAATCATAGTGGAAGATCTCATTGTTTTCGAGCAGTGATGCAATGTTAAGTGTCTCACACGGCAGCATCTTAACTATCCTCTATACAGAAAGTTCTAAGCAGTGTCATGAAAACCTACTGGCCAAATCTTATTGGGTAGTTTGGATGGATCTTCGATTTTTCAGGTTAAGAAGCAGAATTTCTTTCAACTTTATGCCAGAGAGTGTGAGCAGAGCCTTCTTCAACCACACCTGCACTTCAGTCTGAGTTATGTTGTGTGTTCCACAGTTGCAGTAGTTACTGGTGGTAGCAGCAGTGATGAAAAGTTTTGAAGGATTTGCTCAGTATTCCACTCAGCTGACCCTATTTCTGCCTGGCTGTGCCCAGACTTGCACTCAGTTTCACCTTCTAGTAAGGCTGGAGCAGTGCCATGTGCATATTCACTGCTGTTTGTGTGGAGTAATCTCCCACCAACCTCTTGACTTCAGAGTTTCAAGCTCACTTGTGCTAGCTTTGAGAAGTCTAAATGTGGAGTTGTTAGGGGAAAGAAAACCATTCCCTTTAAGGGGCACAGAGAGTGAAGCACTGGAGAAGAGGAGCTGCTGATGTGCAGAGATTAAACTGCTCTGATGCCAGCGGTGCTATAAGAGAGTAAGCACAAAAGCTTGACTCTGATTCCTGTCATCCATCCTTTCTGGAGCTAGAGCACTCTGTTTCTACACCCCTTCTCCAGTTTCTGCTCCTTTCTGCTCATTCTCAAAAGTTGCTGCTGGCAAGGAAAATATGTGAGGAACTCTGATTCCTTTTGATGCAATTAAATTAATTCCACCTCTATAGAAAAGCAAGGGGCACTTTATGGACTTATTTCTTCCTTTGAAGCTGTGTTTGCTCAGTTGTTATATTCTGTAGTTCTGCCAGGCAAGACACTGCAAGGCTCCGCTGCTTTGTAGTGCTGCAATCTTTAAACTCTTCTTCATTGCTTTTAGTACTTTGAAAATGAACTACTGTAACTTCTATTTGCTGGGCTGAAAAAACCAGACTCCTTGTTTGGAAACTGCAGTTCCCTTACAGTGAAGGCACTGCTTTGCCCTTAGTATTCACCACTGGTGGTTCAAGAAACAGAGTGGATTGAGGTAAAGTTACGAACTGTCATCAAAATCTAATCTTCACTTTTTTAAAGTTGACCTACGTCTTTCAATCTGTCTACGGGGCAGCAAAACCGGTAGAAGTACCATTAGGTTCTTGGTTGAACTGAAGTCACACGCAGGAACATTTGCTTTGAGGTGTGTCTTGTTTATACAGTCCCACACACTCAATTCTAAGTCCAGTTTTAACGGTCCTCTTCGGATATAAACTTCGCTGCCTCTGTCTGTTAGTGCAGCTTGCTGTGTGAGTTGAAGGCCAACAGCACATCAGACTACGCAGCTTCTACCAGAGAAGGGTTTATGCAGCCTCTTTGAAAGGCATCCCCTGGATAATCCCAAAGTACACACTGAATAGGCAGTAGTAAAAGCACCTTTTGCAGGAAGGTTTGCCAGTGGATGTTGTGTTTGAGAGATGCTGTGGAGCCCCTCTCCTTGGAAGAAGTTAATGTTGGATCACAGATGACCTAAGTGCAGTTTATGATTTGTTGCTGTATCTGTATGACACCCGTGACCTCTCCAGGTTCCACATGGTCCTATAATTCTGTGTTCTATCAGCAAGGCAGAAATGTGGATGAAATACGAGTTTTGGAGGAAATCAGGAACACTGGACCAAAGGAACCCCCTGCATCAATGACTCTTGCCACCTACTATTGAAACACTGGATTACTTAATTGTTTGTGATTTATAGTGTATCAGCTACGTAGAGTTAATCTCAAAATATAATTAGTGTCTAGGATAGATATCATAGAATCATTCAGGTTGGAAATGAACCTTGGGATCCCAGAGTCCAACCCTCAACCCTAATCTACAAGTTCACTCCTAAACCATATCCGCCAACATCACATCTAAGCGACTTTTGAACATATCCAGGGATGGTGACTCAACCATCACCCTGGGCAGCCCATTCCAGTGCCATGTACATTTAAGACCGATTGTTGAGGTAGTAGAAATGTGTATAACGTCAAGCGCCCTATTCAGTGGTCACTGTGCTGAAGCTGGCAGAATTACTGGGTAAGTACAAGCGTTCCTCTGCAGAACTTTTCACATGCAAATGCCTAATTCTTGGCTTTATCACAGGAGCTTTAACACATAGAACCCATCAATGTATTCTCCTTCGAGAAAAGTGCATGATGACAAATGCTATCATGTGGAATTATCTTTTTCAAGAGTCACTACAGCTGAAAAGAATGAACATTGATTCCACCTAATCTTAGATGTTCAGTACTGTGTGTGAGTGAGGCTTTTCATGGGTGCAGGCTGTTTTATTTCTATGATGTGCTGCCATTAAAATGTATCTAGTGTAAATATTGGAAATAATTTTTCACATGTCCATGGTCTTATGTGCAGATATCATAAAGTAAATTTGGACCTACCGCAGCAAAGTCAAATGTGACATTACCCGTGTTACACCGTGACGTGTGTTTAGGATCCTTGGCAACTGACTTCAGTGAATCCTTTTCTGCTAGAGAATCTTTGTGGGATGTTGAATAAAGGAAGGATTGTGGGAGGGCTATTCTAGCAAGGACAAAGTAAGGATCATTGTGGTGCTCTCCGTGGATTAATCCATTAGTATCTATTCTTCATCTTTCTGAGACACAAATACTGCAATCCATCTCAACGAGAATTGTGTTTCAAGTACCACCTTTCTTACCATACCTAGAGTTCACGTGTCTCTTGCAGACAGCAGGATCTCGTCTATTTTAGGCCAGAACTTTTTAATGTAGTTAATTCTATCTTAATTTGAATTCAAAACGGGGAGGTAGGTCCTCATCAGAATTAGGTTGCTTTTCTGAACAGATGGCGGTTGTAGCCAGCATGTCTCACATGAGGGATTGGAAGGGATCTCAAAAGATGATCTAGTCCAATCCCCCCGCCAGAGCAGGATCACCTAGACAGAGTCACACAGATAGTCCTAGAAGTGGCCGGTTCATTCAGAGAAAAGAAGGTTTAAAAGAGGCAGCTGTAGAATCACGTCAGGAAACTGAACATCCTCCCTTAAAAAAAAAAAGTGAAAGCATTAATGACAAGACAATTAAATATAAAAATAACTGTGAGTTGAAATTAGATTTGCTTGTTTTGATCTGGAAAGCTGGTTTGTCCTACAACCCTCCTCTAAGTGAACACCGCCTTGAGCTGTTTTTCTGCTCGCATGGACCATCACAGTAATGGCTAAGCAATTCAAATGTTCTTCATTTTATCTTAATGACCTGGTTTGAAAATTAGCTTCTTCCTCATGTGTGGGAAACTGAGTCATAAGGAAGTAATCTGTGACCAGGACATTTCAGACCTGTACAAGAGCTGGGAATTTAATGCAGATCCCCTGAAGCTTAGAGTGTGAGACGACTTCTTATGTGGAAACTGAAACGTGATTCAAGATGACCAAGTGGCTAACAACAACTGGGCCCTGATTCCTGTCTTGACTCTTTCCCCTCTGTTCCTAATCCCAGTTTTGACTCTCTGCTCTTAATGCAAGAGCTGTGGTGAACGTGAGAAAGGCTAGCATTTGTGTCAAAGTGTGTTGAGTACCAAAAGTACTTCAGAACTTCTGTGTTGCTGGTGCACAATCATCGCTTGGGAGCAACAGAAATAATAGTGCAGGTGATGACTAGTTTCTGGGGTGACTGCATGCATTGTGAGCAGGCTTGACCGGATCCTATATGTCTGTAAAGGTTTACAAGTGTCGCCCCTGAACTGCATTTTCTCCACGTATACCCTGAACTCCTGCCCGCATCCTGATTGTTTTGCCTTTAAAGGACAGAGCTCTGCCCTGCTGTGTCGTGGCTGCAGTGAGACAAGTTAAGGGACTGTTCTCCCCTGCTCTTTCTCTTATTGCTGTTACACTGGTTCAGAAAAATTAGGATTTCTAGCAGGCAATCCCATGGGAGGTGTGTGTGCTTAGATGAAAAACCCATTTGAAGACGCTGGTTAAGGACTGAAAAGAAATGCACACCTTCACGTCTGTCTGCCACGCTGCTTTGAAGTCTGCACCTTTTCAGGATGCACTGATCACAGTTGGAGGTTCCTTGCAGCTGCTGAAAGCAAGGACGGAGCCGCTGCTGGTGCATAATATTTAGTGTTGATTCACTTGGCATCACAAGCTGAGTGCCTGCCTGTGGATGGGGTTGCATGGCCTCTGCGCGTTAGCTGTGAGCTCTCATTTCTCTTGAAGGAAGTGGTGCTTATGCAGCTCAGACAATGGAAAATGTTCTTGTGAGAGCTTTAATGCAAGAGAAAAGGCCTTTGTGGGGGCCAAAGCCAGCTATGTGAGCCCTGTCAAACAACACGCAGGCTGATGGAGGCTTTTGAAGAGAAAATGAGAAATGCCTTGCAGGCGGTGTGCGGCAGCCAAGCCGATCCCCTAAAACCCAGATGCTGCAGAAAGGCAGCTCCCAAGGTCATGCCAAAGACTGCATGGAAAGAAACCCAAACTCTGATCTCTGACAGTTGTATAAGAACCTGAGGTAATATGGTACTTTCCATAAGGCAGAAAACACTTGCTGGTGTGAGCAAAGCTTCTGAAATAATCTCTTCCTCCTCTGGTCCTCTTCTCCTTTCTACTTTCATTTCAATGGTCATTAGATGATATGTTAACCACAGGCTTTAAACCACTGCAGGGATCCTTGTGATGAAGGGCAGACGTTCCCACAGCAATTCTGGAGGACTTAGTAGAGCTTGTTCACTCTGAAGCATTTCTTCAAGGCTTTTCTCTCATTCCCTGTGGCAGTCCTTTGCCTGGTGCAGACACAGGCTGCTCTTAGCGTGTTTACCGATTCCCAGCTTTTCCACTGGCAGCACAAATTCAATCAGAATTTCATATTAGTTCAGCAACCCACAGCAAAAGGCGAGGCCAATAATATTGGAATATGATAATAGCCCTGTGCACAGGCTTGCAAAATTTGCTGTAGCAGCTTGCATGCTGTTACCTAAAATCTTTTAAATTTTATGCATAGCCTAACCAAGCAGGCTAAAAAATACCTCTATCCTCAGAGCTTTTTAAAGGCTAGATTAGACAAGCATCTGCTAGGAACAGATTTGATGTTGATTTGGGACTAAAGACACACATTAGGTGACTTCTCAAGCATTACTTTTCCAGGATTTTATGTTGCTTCAGAGTGAAACAAAGGAAGGAGAGTTGTCATGTCCTCGTGGTGTGAATAGGTCTCTCACTTAACTGCATGCGTGAGTGCGGCTCTTTCTGAGCACCATGCAAAAGGAGCAGAACCATTCCCTCAACTCCTGGATTGGCCCGAGAGATTTGCCCATGGGGCTTCACCTCTTCCCACCTTTGAGACTGGTTTCCATAGACTATCCTGGAGAAATGTCACTCCTGCACAGCTCCTCGCCCCTCTCTGGCGGCTTTCCCCCCACCGTTGTCTTGCTCTGTGCCCACTTGTGGGAGTTGCTACATGCAAGGGTGGTGGAGAAAGGCAGTGGTCACATCATCTCCTTGGGAACAGAAAGAAGACCTGAGACTGGTTCGTATCAGCTGGGACAAAGGTCCTGTGGCCAGGAGGCCAAGGCTGATCCAGCAGCTTGCAGCATTGCTGGCCTCTGCTGCAGGAGCTCAGATTGTGCATCTGAAGGCTGCAGTGCCCAGCATGTGGGGGCTACAGAACTACATGTGCCTCTACAGAACCACAGAACGTTAGGGATTGGAAGGAATCTGGAGAGATCATCCGGTCCAATCCCCCTGCCACAGCAGGATCACCTAGACCAAGTCACACAGGAACACATCCAGGCGGGTCTTAAACATCTTCAGAGAAGGAGACTCCACAACACCCCTGGGCAGCCTGTTCCAGGGCTCTGTCACCCACACTGTCAAGAAGTTCCAGACCCCCCTCCTCACCTTGGAAGGGGAAGGCAGAGGAAGCAGGAGAGGGCCATCAGTAGACTGCCAGGCTATTGAATGTGAGCTCCCAGCTTTTCAGACAAGCAATATCCTGAATTCTAGAATCAGCCTCTCAGCAAGGGAGTTCAGTGTCTTATTATCTGCTGATTGTTATTCCTGTGTGGCTGGTGGCTGAGCTGCCAGGGAAAACTAAGTGTGTTGTCGAAAACTACTCCCCTCCTCTGCAGCACAAAGCCGCCTAGTGCCAAAGAACAGGTTGGGCTGTGGCCCTGCTTCGTTCCTTGGGTCTTCTGGGAGAGAGTAGTTATGGGCTAGGATGATGCACAGTGTATGGCATGCAGCAAATATACAACGGGCTTAAGGAGCGTGCTGCAGCACGCCTTCTGATGGGAGGAGACATGTCTCTCAGACCACTAAGACAATAAGATGTCTTTTGTGATGTCTATGAGAGCAGTATTGCTGCCTGGAAGGAGCAGAGTTTTTGGAGGGCAAAAGAGTGGGATGAGAGGAATAAAGTCTTTTGTGAGCGGTGTCAAAGCTGAAGTAAATTGAGTCTAGGACAAAAAGCTGTGCAGGTTGCTCAGAGACACAGCAACCAAGTGTAATTACCATCATGCTGAAAATAAATAGCAGTAGGTACAGCTCCTCCTGGCTGTGTGGTACTGGGTTGGGTCAGTGGTATTTTGAGGACCAGAGTGTGGCTGCATGAGACTACAGGGAGGGCAGTGAGACTGGCATTGCTAGTTTTTGTGCTTTGATTACTATCCACCCCAGGCAAATCCAGGGCATCACTGCTATGGGAGGCTCCTGCAAGTCTTGGCTGAAAAGCTGTTCTGTGCTTGCCCCAGTGGTCTGAGCCTTCTTGACATCAATGCTTCTGCATCCAGCTGTGGATCCGTTTGAGCTCAGGGCTGTGTGGATGCAGCACAGTTTATCTTAAGAGGAAAAATGCATTATTGTTAACTTATTATTGATCTTGTTAATTGTAGTAATTGATCTAGTATTAACTTTGTGATGGAGCTGTAACTTGTGAGCTTGCAGCAAGAGACAGAGCTGGCTCAAAGACACAACCATGTGAAACACTAGCTGGGTGGACGCTTTATTTCTTAATAGATCACCGAAGACTTGAATGGTGGTGACAAGTAACTGATTCACCTGGCTGTGTTTGTGGAATTGCTGAAAACCTGAAGCTATTTCTGTACAGTAAAGGGATCCCATGTTCCCTTAATGAATAGTTTAGCAATTAATGTGTAGTTATTTGAACTTTCTAAATGGTCAGTTATACTGCTACAAATGCATCCTTCCTAGTCATACAGAAACTTCATGGTATTTTAAAGTGCTTTAACTGCCTTGAAAATCCCTCTCACATTGCTGTGCAGCGTGTTCTTCTGTTTTCTGTAATGAGTTAATCCATTCTGAATGAAATCGAGTTGCTCACTGTAGGATCACACTGTAAAAGCTGCACCCATCTCCCACGTTGGCTGGCTGGGGGCCCCACATCCAGTTCCCCAGTGTTATTACTGCTTCATGCTCAGGTCTGCACAAGAATATGTGCATAGGTCTTACCTCATTTGGGTTGCTAAGAACAAAGACAGACAAACCTGACAGCCAGTCCTAAAAGCTTTGCTGGCTTGAGGAATATCTGTGTGTACAATTGGCTTTAAAATCCTTGCTGAAGTTACTTAGCATTTACCAGTGCCCAGCCACAGGCCAGCCTCTTGTCATGCTCACTGCCTTCCAGACCCAGGAGGAAGCTCTGCTTTATAGGTTCTACATGATTCAAGGCTAAGAAAATATTTCCTATTGACTTTTAGGGGGCAGAGGGGACTTTATTCAAAGGTCACTATCTAGAGAGGATCCAGGCTCCTGGGCAGGTGATGTATGTGGTGCATGCTTGATGTTCTTGTTATTGGAAAATGATGAGAAACTAAGGTAAATGACACAGACCCTGGTGTCCTACCTGCAAGGCATGTAGGGCGCTTGGAATATACAAGCGTTTCTGCTAATGATAAGCCATCATTCTAAATGCTGCAAACAGCTGCAGGTGCTTTATTATTCAAGACAAATCATTGCCTTCATTTGTTTCCATCAGAAACCAACTTAGAGAGCACATCTCTGAGGATGGGAAATGAAATAAGTGACTCTTTTGACGAGGATTACATATTACCATAGCTTTGCTGTTATCAATATCTGGCTTATCAGGGTAAATGATGTGGCTTTAATACCAGCCTGAGATATATTTAGTTTGAAGAGAGTATTTTTGAAAAACATGAAGGGAGGAAAAGAGTAAAACAGGTTGAAACACATTGGGGAAGTTTCTAGCAGCACTTAAAAGTTGGGAACCTTTTTCATACATTAAAACTTGGAAAGCAAGTAATGAACAAACATTTTGCTTTCAGATACTTAAAGTAGCCCTTGGTCTGACACATCTGCTGGTGTTTATAAAGCACAGTTCTGGGTTAACAAAGCACAGGAGACTTGTGTTCAGCTCAGCCCTCGTTCGTGTGCTGAAGTGTTTTGTTCAATCCTGGCCTGAAGTCTGATTTCCAGCTCCCATCTTTACCAGGTACCAAGTGCTTTGAATACCCTAGTGAATAGCAATTAATGACACTCAACTACTTCAAATGCTGGGATAAATTGCAGCATCTCCCAAAAGTGGCTATTAGAGCTAATCAGAAGATGCTGCACTTCCTGCAGAAAATGTCAACTTCTTGCTTTTGTAAACCAAAAGCCATCAGAGTAAGTTCCTTCTCCAAGGAAAGCTTGTTTAAAGTAAAACCACATTCTTTTCTTAAATAGTCCCTCTGGTCAAAACCTCCGATTTCTGTCAAAAGGTTTTTGGCTGGGTTTAATGATTATTGCTAATGCTGCCAAATGCCGTGATCCAGTTGCAAGGAATTTTAATAGAAGCTTAATTTAAGAAGTGCAACCCCTCAGACTGACTCTGCGGTTACGAATGTTAGGGCTCAGGAGAGTTTTGGGGAGAAGTATTGCAAAGCAGAATATCGGTGTTTAGAAAGGATGACACTAGAAAAACCTCTTGAGGCTCAAAATTTATGACCACCTCTACCGCGGAAGAGTTGAGTCATCAAAGGCTGTATTTCAGCGCAGGCAAATCAAATGTGATTATATCACTGAACTTGAACCAGAATTAGATTTTATTTTATTTTTTTCAGCTCTGGCGTGAGTTCAGTTCTTGTTTTGTTAAAATTGTGAAGTTAAATGGGTTTATAGTTTTCCTGCCTGTGAATGTCTTGTACAGAAGTGCTATAGGAGGTGCTGCTGTTTAGAGCCGTATTATAGCAAGGCGTTGCAACTTTCATTTTATACTAAAGCAGTTGAAGTAAACATAGTGTTAAGAAATCTTCTCATTGGCTTCTGACATCTAGCTATTTGCTCTTTCTCTTTCTGTGACTTATTTGCCTGCTCCAGACCAGGCACTCAGAGAGTGCTGTTGCATTCCTGTTCAGTATCATTAGTATTTTTAATTACTTATGGGACAGTGTTTAATTGTTCTTCCTCTCACTGATGTTTCTAGGGCAAGTTAGGTTAAGCTTGCAAAAGATTTATTTGATAGTAATTCCTTGAGCTCATGTGGTAACGGGTTGGACTTGATGATCTGTGAGGTCTCTTCCAACCTTGGTAATACTGTGATACTGTGATACTGTGTGATACCATCCAGAGATGTTATTTCAAAGCATTAAACAAGATTTCTGCTGTCTCCAAAAGAAATCTGCACACTTAAAATGAATCTGGACAAGCCGAATATTCATGCTGCTTTCTGGAGGCTGGAGTTAGAAGGGAGACTTGTGTTTGGCCATTTTCTCGTACTGCTTTCTGGGATAAAAGGAGCATCTAAACTTTCAGCCACTAAACAAACCCAGAAATCTCAGCCTTCTCCTCTTAAACGACAAGAGGAGTAGGTTTGTTGTAAATGGGAGTACAGTTTCCCATTGAACTATTTGTTATCTGAAGTTGTTTAAACAAGTCACTGGGTAGTACAAGCTTGAAAGGTTGATCTTTCAAAATAGAGTTCTCCAGCGATGACACTACCTTCACAAACGGATCTGCTTGGCAGAAAGGCAGTAGCTGTAGTCCAAGTATTTTAATGAATATGCTAAAAATTCACTGGAGCCAGCAGCTCTGAACAGCAGTTGCCAGCAGTGAACACCACCACAAAGTGCGTAAAGGAGAGCATCACCGTGCCGGGCTCCAGCTGATGGCTCCCGGGCAGCCTACATCTCCTTGGAATCTTGGAAAAGGTTTCATGTGCTTTTGTACAAGGCAATTATCAGTCATTTTGGGCACGGCTGGGCAAACAGTGGGATGGTTTGCTGCCAGCGTTGAGCGCTAGTTGCTTGCTACCCTCCGTCCTTGTGCTGGCAGGCAGGAAGCCAGGCTGGGTTTTTGTGGAGAGCCGGTCCCCAGGCGCAGCACAGACTGATGTTGTTTTGTGTAACATGGCTGTTTGTGCTGGGGTTCGTGGCTCTTCCGACTCCCTGCCCGCTGCCAGGTGTCAACGTGGAAGCTCTGCTCTGTGTGATGTTTCTAGTGATGTTCTGGGAAAAGGGATCTCTGTGAGGTGGGGCAGTGGAAAGGGAGTGGTGTTAGTTTATTTGTTTTCAAGTCCGGATTCCACTCTCCAAAAGTTAGATATCCAACGGTGCCAAAAAATAATCCAAATCAAATGATTTCAGGCCCAGTTCAACTCGTTTATGCAGAGATCTGCACAAACAAAAATGAACTTGCACCTGATTTAGTTTTGGCTGTCTGTCCCCCTGATGTGTGAGCTGACCCTGATTTCAGCAAAGGGATTATTTATTCCTAGGTATTCACCGCATAGATCTTGCAAATAAAGCTTGTAAATTGTTTGCTTTGACTGTTTGCTGCTTGTGAGATGTGGATGTATTATTGTGTTTAAATCAGAGCGTGCTTGCCGAAGTGTTTCTCATGAGTAATGGCTTTATCCAAATATAGTGAATATATTTCTGAATGCAGTCGGGTTTGGATTAGGTCCAAAATGAATGGCATATAGAAAGCATCGGTGTGGATTTATTTTAGTGTGTGTTTCTCATTCTTTTTCTTCACCTCAAGGTATTGTTGTACCTTGCAGCTTCTTAGATACAAGAACCGGACATACCTGTACGTTTGCTACTGGTTTGCAAAAATAACTGGGAAGCTGAAGGAAGCAATTATTTAAAATACATAATCTGATGTGATCCTACTGGAAGGGATCCAGTGTCTGTTTTGGGGCACTTTTTCTGAGCCATCTGATGGGTAAACGTGCAATACAGAGAAATATTTCGAGAGTGTATATTCCTAGAATATGTAAATTGAGCAGAGTGACGTTGGGAGGCATCAGTCAGCCTCAAGAAGTAATGTGCCCCCTCACTTTCGGTTGGTTATAATTCTGGCAAACCTGTACCAGCCTGCGAGGCAGTTTGTTGTCTGTCTTGGACCACAGTTAGCCAGAAAACGGAGCGAGGAAGTGTGTTTTTTCCCAAAGGCTGAGATGGAATGCTCCTGTGAAGGTCTAGTTTGCAGCACTTGGAGGTTTGGCAGATGTTGTGTCCTTTTTCCAGCAATGTACTCATTGTCTCGCTGAGAGTGGGCTTGTGTTATCCCGATAAACACTATAAATATTTGCAGGCTTAGGAGCATAGGGCAGAGCTTTCTGGCCAGGAGCTGAACATGGTAGTGGAGCAAGTGATCTTCAGCAGTACCATCCAGCCTGAAGTGCTGCAGCCTGATCACAGTGGGGCTGAACGTGCTCTAGTTCAGGGTTGGACAGGATTTGTGTTTGTTTTTCTGTTTAAAGAAATCCTTGGATGTGGGGTTTGTTTTAGGACAGAGGGGTAGGGACTTAAATTCAGTCTC
The DNA here is from genome assembly GCA_028565055.1 of Phoeniculus purpureus. Classification (NCBI taxonomy): domain Eukaryota; kingdom Metazoa; phylum Chordata; class Aves; order Bucerotiformes; family Phoeniculidae; genus Phoeniculus; species Phoeniculus purpureus. The sequence continues at coordinate 12,849 of JAOXOE010036781.1, read as the reverse complement.
TGGCAAATCCATACCCAGCGTGGGCGTGTGGGCACAGTCCCTGTTGTCTCAAAGCTGTGTCCAGTGCACGGTGGTGTTGAGGAGAGATTGGCAGAGCTGACACTAATGGGCAGAGTGACTGAGGGTAAAAAGACCGGGAGCAGGGGTACAGGAAAGTGGGTACATCTATGAGAGTGAAGCCTCATGGAAACATTAGTGCACGTAGTTCTACTAAAGAAATAGGGTTAGGAAATGGGGGAACAACCTACTGAGCCAGAGGTGCGCTCTCTGACATCGAGGTTGTGGGGTTTTGGATGCTGTTCGAGAATGTTTATGGCAGAGGGTAGAGACTTTGCAGAGGTGGTGGGGACTCCTCTCTCCTGTGAGTAGTTGCTATATGAAGATGCCCTTCTTTCCACTGGAATTTGGATCGTGTTCACGGGGTTTTTTTAACTATTATTTTTCCAGAAGTGTTAGCTGCACGCATGACACCGCTGTTAGTAATCTGTTAATTTAAAAGCAGTCAGTTTAGCTTTAAAGGAATGAAACCTCCTTAAAACATTACTGCCTGGCATGCAGGATGAGAAACCCAGTTGTGTGTAATGTAGTTTGTTTCATTCCTGTTGGTGACTAAGGAACCAGCCTGGAAATGACTGCCCCTTCCTAGGTACTGGTCTACCATTTATGGGTATGTTTGGGAATAAGTAGGATACTGGTGATCATGAGGACTGTTTCCTGGGTCATTGCAACGGCAGCCTGTGTTTCAGATGTACTGAGTCTGTCTGTGCTAGGCATTGCCTGCAGAGGTGATAGTTCTATCGACTCCTACCGCATGGGGTATGAGGAGAACTTGCTCCGTGTTCTGGTACAGCAGTTCTTCTCTGCTTTGCACTGGCTAAATCTTACTCAAAGTCTCGGGTCTTAATAATTTCTGCAAAACAAACAGAGTTATTCCCAGCATGTGCATCACATGAGACTGCTGTTGTATTTCCTTAACAAAGAGTAGACTGATGTTCTGAATTCAGGAAAACACACCAGCTTTTTAATGTGAAGGATCTAGAGCTGTTGTAAGAGTCCACGTGTGATAGAAAGGAGCCTTGATCTACCTTCTAAAGGCAACAGACAGTTTTCAGTCCTTAGGAATTTAACCCAACTGGAGTAAATCCAAAACTGGAAGTTTTGCTGTTGGCTTTGCCAGCAACTCCTTCCTTTATTTTACATCTAGGATATAGTAGATGAAATAATTTGAGGAGCTGAACTCCTAAAGTTTGGGTGCTTTGGCTCTTCTACTTGAGCATCTTTTGCATTTACTTTTTCCATGGATTAAAGCTGTCGTGGCAAAGACACTTCCAATCAACGGTTTTAATGATGTGTGATTATTCATAGCTTTCTGAAAATGTCATAAGTAGTTCCACTTCACAGGATAACATATGCTTTCTAAACAAATACCAACAAAAGTATACTGATTTACAGTTTCTCACAGCAGCATTACAGGCTCCTGAGTGGAGAAGGAAAACAGTATTTGAGATACAGAGGAAAGCACAAGTCCAAAGAGATCAATCATTAAATAAATGCAGGTATCTAATCTTCAAAGCTCTTGTCCCAGGGTTTTATCTATACTGGTTTAACTGATGTGATTTGCTCTTCCCTATGAAATGCTGTAGAGATCTTAGGTATAACAGGTCTCCATCCTTAATGTTACAACAGACTGGCCGAAATGTCGTGTAATAAATGCATCCAAAACAAATTTGTGGTCTGAAGGGAAGATGTGGCTGTCTCTGGCATCAATAATGTCTGATGGCCATCAATAAGTGATACTGAGTATCACTGGGTATATTGGATAAGTAAGTACCTATCAATAAGTGATATCAAGTAATGCTGCTTGCACCATGCTGAGGTTTGATAAAAGTCATCTCTGAACTCTGATTACTCCTGTCATCTGCTATATATAATAAAGGAGGGTGACAGCAGTCAGAATGCTACAGAATGATGAGCTGAGAGGGAGAAATACTGCTGAAAATCATCGGTGTGGCAGTGACACTTTAACCCTTTTTGTTTGAAAGGCAGTCAGGTAGAGATGGAAACAAGTAGGTGGGAGGAGCGGCAGGACACGGGGCTGTGCGGTCACTTCTGAAGAGCTTCATAATTCCACCTCCTGGGAGCTGAGGATGATGAATTAAATGTCACCAACTGCATGCAATGCTCAGTCAGGAGTGCCAGAAAGAGCTGCTAAGTGATCTAATCACTCCCAGGGGGCAAACAGCCTCAGCATCAGACTACACCCTGTGCTGGACCAAGCCGAGAACAGTGATACTAAATCTTTAAGGAGAGAAAACTCGCTCTTTGTTGGTGAAGTATTTTGTTTGCACACTTAGCAGCAACATTTCTAAACAGCCCAATCTGAACCTTTTTTTTTCAGGTTGTTGTACTTACAGGGTCATCTTTGTGTGCTTCACCTCATGATAACTTCTTCCATGTGAGATTGAGCCTTGTTCTGTTTAAAGATGACAAAGATGAAATGCTTCTTTGGGTAACACAAATAATAATAATAAACACAGAACCAGCCCCAACAGCCTTTAGGGCAGTTGAGTTTTGTTGCTATACCGTTTATATTAAAATTTCAGCGCTGGCTGCAGAGAACAGCATCCCAGAACAACCCCGTGAAAAACACCTCTCTTTGTCTGTCTTATCAGAGTCGATCGTAGTAAGAGCAGGTGTTTCTGTTTGATGAAAAAAAAAAAAGGTCTATTACAAGCGAGGGGTGGAAATCCACTGCCAGGGGTCATATAACCTCCAATTAGTTTTCCCAGGAAAACAATATATATGAGAGTCCGTTGGTGTTTGGAGAGCAGGACCCTGCGTGCCAGAGAAAAAGCTGTAGGGAGGAAAACATCACTAATCCTCCCCATGCTTGTGAATAATATGAACACCTGAGTGATGCACCAAGCACCCTAGCCTGTATTTTTCAGCCTAATGTTGTCGCTCATATTTTCAGTGCAGGCTCTGATAAGGACTATTGTGACAACTCTTGTGGTGTATTGGTTAGATGTCTAGATGATGGGAAAATAGATGCATAAGCCCTAGTTATTTAAGCCTTTAGAAAGGTTACACTTCATTGCTTTCCACATTTCATCCAGTTCTTCTTGCAGAAGCGCTGTACTATAGAATAATCATTATGCAGATCAAGAAGCATGAGCGTGCTGCTACCATAGGAGGGGAAAATATAAATAATTAAATCTTGTGATACCTCTTTCACAGCCCTAATCTCATTAATATAAAGCAATTTTAGAGATGGAGAAGAGCTGGTAACAGCATTGGACTCATGAGATATTTCTGTTTTCCATCCATCAGGCAGGTAATTGTGGGAGTTATGACTTTGTTAGGCAGAAACGTACAGCTCTAAAGAACCGATAACTGAGCATCTCTGCTCAGCAGACAATGGAGCAGCATCCAGTAATTGAATACATCAATAAGCTTTCACATCTCGTATAACTGCAGTGCCCTGGACAGGATGGCATTAGACATAATCATATTTTGATCAGGAGAAAATAGAAGTTGGATGAAATAATATCAATTTTATTTACAGGGCAGAGAAGAAGCCATCCAGCCTGTGACAGAGAAATGATTTTTTTGATCTGGCTTTGATCTGGCTCTGGGCTTTGATTTGGTGGCAAATGGGTCTATAACTCATTTACACCAGCTGCCAGGCTGTTTCAAAGCACAGAACATTAAGCAGAATCCTCCTTGAAGGAATAAATAGGCAATCAACATAATAAATGGTGACAAAACAGCCCCAGCTCATTCTTTAGAGTTTTAAGTTGCTACAGCCTGCACTATAGATATTCAACCCAAAACTGTGCCGTGATTTATGAGCCCCTTGGGCCAAAGAGCATCTTTTGTGTAACAGAATAAGGGTTTAAGGGGACTGGTGGGCTTTAGGGGTGGTTTTCTTTGCTTTTAGATTTGCAGCAAGTCTCACCGTGTGTGGTAAGAAGAGGAAAGATTATTGGGGAAACACAGGAATAAGAAGGCTTGTTGATGCCTGAGTGGAACAGTCCACTTGTCACAGCAAGGCTGTCAGCCTGTGCTCTGGTCAGGGCAGGTGGTGCGGGGTGGCGCAGGGAGGAAGCTGATGGTGCCTGTGTTCATATGGGATTGGAGCTGGCATGGAGCAGGAGAAATGCTGTGTGCTTGCACAACAATTGCGTGTCTTGCTTCCTTGCATGAGGAAGGACAGTAAAGCAAGCATTGTGATTTAACCCTGCCTGCCAACCAAGGTCCACTCAGCTGCTCATTCATTCCCCCACGGCAGGGTGGGGAGGAGGACTGGAAAAGTAAAAGCAAGAAAACTCATGGGTTGAGATAAAGAAGGTTTAACAGGTTAGGCAAAAGCTGTGCATGCAGGTAAGGCAAACCAAGGCATTAACTTTCTACTTCTCATCAGCAAGCAGGCGCTCAGCCATCTCCAGCAAGGCAAGGCTCTGTCATATGTAAAGTGACTTGGGAGGATAAAAGCATTCGCTCCAAACGTCGGCCCCTTGCTCCTTCATTTCCCAGCTTTATTTTACAAGCCTGATGTCGTGTGGCATGGAACATCCCATTGGTCCCCTCACAGCATCTCGTGCACCTGCAGACGGCTCCCTAGTAGGGTGAGGAGCAGGAAAGGTCTTGACTCTTCGTAAGCCCTGCTTACCGATGACTGAAACATCTCTGTATCGTTAACTCTGTTTTCAGAACGAATCCAAAGCACAGCCACTGTGAAGAAAATTAATTCCATCCCAGCCAAAATCAGCCCAGACACACAACACTGCCTGAATGTCCTTGCTGAAGCCTGGCACTTCTGGGGAGCTGAGATTCTTCCCACTGGCCTGGGCTGTAGCCCTGCAGGAGGCTGCTGGTCTGCGCAGTTCAGTCAATGCAGAGCTGGGTCTGTGGCTGTGGGTCATTGAGCTGCACGTTGTGTAAAAAAGCTGGGATTTGAGCCCAGACCCCCCCTTTAGGCAACTCCATTAGGCAACCCATGGTTCACTTCCCACTGGTGCTCCGCTTAGAGAGGTGCATATTCTCTTCAAGGCACTTACAGTCTGCTTCTTATATAATGATGCACTTAACCAAGGGCTGTATTGTGCACTTCTGTGCAGATAAAATGAGTGTCATCACAGTGCTGCTTTGCAAGGGCTGACAGCTATGCAGGAACAGTAAAGGCAGCCTTGTCGGCTGGCGTTAAGCTGTTGAGAGCACTGAAGGTTCGAGCATTAGTTTTCAGGGTGGGAGAAGTGTACTGAGCGAAGGCTGCTTCTGAGACTGTCAGTGGATTTACATTTCCTGCGTGGGTTCCTAAATTGATAATTTCTTTTATTAGTGTATTTGATTCTATGCTGAAACTAAGTAATGAGGCCTCATAAGAAGTAGTCACAGAAGGATGGAGTCAGGCAAACACCAGGGAAGAAGCCACGTGCTTAATCCGAGGGGGAATATCCCTCACAACAAGCCTTTAGGTGAAACAATGGGCTTCTGTGGCTTCCAGACCAGACAGAGCCATAAAGGTTTTATCTTAGCACAGGTTGTGCCCTGAAGCCAGAGCACTTCATTAGGCTGATTAGTAGGAATTCACAGTAAAGTTTGATGGCCCATGTTACATAGGTCTGACCAGAGCGTCTTCATAAAACACGATTGTCTGCATTAAGGAATATTTATTGCTCTAAACATAATATCATGGTTCTCTGTTCCTCTGCTTTAGAGCTACAATAATTGGACTGCATCCATTTTCTGTCTGTTTTTGCTCTCATCTCAGTTTTGTTCTAGACTGAGATGTGGATCATTATCTCGTGATACAGACTATTTGCCTTGGCACATTCTAGGGAGGAAATAGTTCAATTATTTGAGCTGTTTTGGATAAGCAGTGTAAGTTTCTGTGAAATCTTCTCCACAGTTGCAGGTTTTTTTCCCAACAAGGAGCTCTTTTAGAGGTTCTTGTCAGGAGACAAATCAGGGTTTAAATTTGGGGACAATAATGGGGGTGCTTCTGCATCAAACCAAAGTATTATTCGAGGGCTGAATATGGCTAGGACTTTTATTTCTACGGATTAACAGCCTGGTGAGGCTTTGGGAGCAGAGTTTGCTGTCTCCAAAACCAGGCTGACTATTTCAGGGAAGAGACTCATCCAGTGTATAAAAGGTTAGAAAACAGAACAGAAGGCTCCTCTGAGTTGCTGCATGGCAGAACTTTTTGATTGAGTTGGGGGGGGTTTTTTTTGCTGGATTGTGGTCTGTTATGTCAGGGGTGGCAAATGAAATTTTCAAGTCTCTCTTTAAAAGCAAATTACTCCGTCCTGTTTTCCTGAGTCCCCAAAGACAACTGCTGAGAATAAGCCTGCGCTGAGTATCAGTGAGCACCAGCAGAGTCTGAGAGAACCTCTTGGATACCACCAGATGATCAGTAAAAATACTCATTCCGCACAGATAAAGTCCACTGGGATCATTGTATGTGAGCTGTAGCTCCTGCTGCTGGCAGGGTTGCAGTGTAGGAATAATTGATTATAGCCCCGATCTGGCACATCCCTACTTAAATCATAATGTATGAGCTACCATAAACTCCTTAAGTCCCACCAACAGAGGTGGTATTGCAAAGCAATGAATCAGATTTTCACAAGCTCAGTGTGAGTGGGTGATAAAAACTTGACTTTTGAGAGTCTCATTAGCAGGAGTGAGTTTTAACTGTGTGTGCTCAAAAGCAATGTGCTGTCGCACCAGGGCTTCTTGATTCATTATCGATCTACAACTTCACTCTTATTAACAAAAATATCCTCATCGCTGTATGCTCGCAGCTTACATTTAAAACACAAAGACGTGGCAAAATGGTTGTACCAGGTTTTCTACACGTCAGGATGTCCTTTCAACTCATTAATCAGTGCAACAAACTAATTGGCTTCAGGATATCCTGGGGAAAGAAAGAAATGTCAGCTGTGTTATCATGTTCTAGGTGAGGGATAGCTGCCTGGCAAGGGACAGCTCGCAGTGACTTATGAAAGGGCTTCTGTTCCCACAGTCCCCCTTACATCTCAGTGTCCTGATGTGATATTGAACTCTGAGTTCTCACAAAAGAGAAAGGTGTGAAATCTTAGCCATAAGATAAGCCCCATTTCTTACCTGAAGAATAATGTTTGGCTTTATTTTATGGGTTCTTAAGAATTATCTGCCACAACGTGCATTTGAGATTTGAAAAAAGAGCAGGGTGTTTTATGTGATGTAAACCAGCAGGGACAAAGCACTGTGCGTGGTGATGTAAAGCTGGTCTTGGCTATTGAAAGCAGAAGGAACTAGGTCATCCTTACATACATCACATTGGGATTATGTTTCTTCTCATCGTCATATTAGCTTCTTGCTGCCAGAGAGAGCCTCCATGTGAAAAGAATTCACTTAGACGTTGGATTTAGGTGTGAATTTGCTTTTGAGGGAACAGGTCCTCAGGACTGCTCCTTTACCTACCAAGAGGGGAGTAACTTCAATTTGGGTACAACAGTAAGATTGCTGGAGTTTGAGACATTAAGAGAGTGTTAGACATGGTTCCTGCTTCCTTTGAGTGCTCAGCCAGGTCGTACACTGCAGTGAGCAACTGAGCCAGCCAGGCACGTGTACACTCATCCCAGAAGTGCTGCAGGAAAGTAGCTGTGTGTATGGAAAGCACTTTTGAGCTTGCATAGGCGAGACTAAACAACATACCTTAAATAGGGCAAATCATAGAATCATTAGGGATTGGAAGGGACCTTGAAAGATCATCTAGTCCAATCCCCCTGCCACAACAGGATCACCAAGTCTCACAGGAACTTATCCAGGTGGATCTTAAATGTCTCCAGGGAAAGAGACTCCACAACCCCCCTGGGCAGCCTGTTCCAGTGCTCCATCACACTCACTGTGAAGAAGTTCCTTCTGATATTTATATGCAACCTCCTATGTTCCAGCTTACACACATTGCCCCTTGTCCTATCACTAGATGGCATTGAGAAGAGCCTGGCTCCATCCTCCTGACACCCACCCTTCACATATTTATAGATATTGATGAGGTCACCCCTCAGTCCGTCATGTACAAGTTTTTCTTAAATAATGGGAAAGCCAATGTGTGGTTTGAAAGCTGGTTTCTAGCTCAGATGATTACAACATTTCTGAGCATTTCTGTGATATAATGAACATGTTTTCTAAAGTGATGGCTTGTATGTTGAGTTTAAAATGGCTTGAAATTAAGTTTAGAATAGGACATATTAAGCCAGGAAATAAATCTTAGCAATGGTAGTGGTAATACTGTGTGGAAACTGGTTAACAAATGGCAGAGCTGTGGACATAATTAATAGTTTTAATAGCTACATTAATATTGGTTTCATGCTAACCATTACACCGATGTTTATTGTTTCACATCTCTGGCAATGTCTTCTATCAATGCATCTCTCTTCATTCTTGGTTTTGGTGGTCCAGTACATAAACAACTTTTACAATTTATTTTGGTTGGAATGATAATAACATGATAGATTAAACAATCAGCTTTGTTTGGAGATTTATTCTGTTAGATCAGCTCCATGTTATTGATTTGTCTGCAATTGGTACAAATTTTTCCTGATGAAATGAGTAAGTTTGAATGAATGAAGCTTTTTACGTTTGATGGGTATTTTAATCTCATTTCTCTCTGCACTCGATGACAAAAGTGCACTTAAAATACTGGTTCAGTTTAGTGTGTATTTAGTCTATAAGTGCTTCAGTCTGGAGCATAATCCGTAATTAATTGAGTATATTACTTTCTACTTAGTTATTAAGTTTAAGGGTTCATTTTAGTAAGCCAAAGAATATAAAGATTCTTGTAAACAAAGATCCAATAGCAGCATTCCAGTACTGCCCTTATTACTCATTTCCACAACTGCTTTGCTTGAGGATTTTTCCTTTCCATCTCAACACCTAGCACACCACACTTTTGTCTATCCTTGATGACTGCAGGAAAACATAACCAACACTAATCATAGAACCATTGAGCTTGGAGGACACCTCCAAGATCATCAAGTCCAAGCTTCAACACAACACCACTGTGACCACTAAACCATGTTTCCAAGTGCCAAATCTACACATTTTTTGGACACCTCCAGGAATGGTGATTCCACCATTTCCCTGGGCATTTCCCTGTTCCAAATCCCAATTTCTTTCTGCTAAAAGTTGACCAACGAATTATTTTTTTTGAAAGAACGGAACCTGTGGCTTTTTAACTCTCTTACAATTTGAAGTGTTGAGAGACTTGTAATTTATTTGTTATTTTTTTAAAGTGACAGGGAATTGGGGGTGCTAGATTGCAGAGCTAAAGCAAAGGTGTTCTGTTCTCCATAAGCAAATGTCACTGACTGGTTTGGGAAATTAGGGTGAGATTTTTCAAAGGAATTGTTGTCTAGAATTTTAAGCGCTCTTGAAGTTTTGCAAGCTGTTAGAACAGGCTTTAAGTATTTGCTGGGCAAGAAAAAGCCACAGGCTTGGATGTGAGTCAGATTTATAATCTTCCTCATCTCTCTGTAACTGGTCAAAGAGACACCAGCCACATAAATGCAGGAGTTACCAGAAGGGAAGCGTTTGTTAGACGTGTCTCATTAGTGAGGTTTGCCATAAGCCAAGTCAGCCCCAGCCATGCTGTGAAAAGCTGCTACTAAATTTCTACATGTGTTATCCTGTGTTGTTTCAGAGGGAGAGGAGTGCTCTTCAACTCTCACATGTGGGTTTGCCTCTTGGGGCATGAGCAGTGGAACACGCTTCTAGTTTAACTGCTATTTGCACACCCAGCCAGGCACGCACATGGTTAAAATTATAAGCAAGCACCTGTCTGTTATTTTTAATTACATTTTCCCAGACCTGAAACAGAAAAATAAAATATCCAACCGTTTTGACCCCGATGTTAATTGTTCTCCATAAAAAAACCAGCACCACCTGTCAACCGTAGCAGAAAACATATGCTCGGTACAATAGCACGCAAACCGAGCGCTACACAGCTCATCTTCAAAAGCCAGCCCCACATGATTAATCTTTCTCTAATGAACATACAGCAAACAGAGTGTGGTTTTAGTTTTTGGAGAGTGTATTTGCTGTCTGGTGTGAAAAATGCATTTTCCATACATAAGCTCTCCGCAAATTACATCCGCACACGTGAAGCTGGAGATGAGGGGTTGTCTCGTCTTTGTGGTGTAAAGCCTGTTGGCTGGGATTGAAGTCTTTGTCTCTCTTTACATAAATGGGAATAATCATCAAGGGTGTCAGTGAGGCCAGGATGCAATTCTTGTCCACGTTCCCTCTGAAGTGGTTCTCTTTATGTACCGCTTTACCCGGAGGGTTGGTGTAAACCATCCTTGTTACACACTTGTGACGAGGTAACATCTAGAAGCATGAGGGCAAGGCAGGGCACCGGGCACTAGAAGGAAGCAGCCAGGTTCAGTTCTCACCTGCGCAGCAAGAGAAAGAGGTAAATGAATTCAGGCACGTCTTTCTCCTTCATTGGCAAGGAGAAATTAGGAATTCTTATGAAGAACTTGGACTCCCTCCATGTGTACTAAATAGAGGATCATTGCTTTAAGACATGAAGCTCTCACACCATGAAGTCCAAGTTTCTTGGACTTTATTGTCCCAGTTTGTGAGGCTGAGTAGAGAAGGAGCAAACAGGGAAAGGCAGTGACGGAAAAGCGACAGAGCCAAGCACGTTACAAAGTGATTGTATTGTCAGGCCTTAAAGAAGGTGGCGACTTACTTGCTGGTGTGGCACTGGGTGCGTCGGGATTCAGATATTGATTTCAGGGGTCTTTTGATTCCTGATGATAACGTGAGATTTGGAGTTTCTTTTACTCCTGTTACCAGCAGCACTATCTTGTCTTTGTAGTGATGCTCTGAGAAAGTGTGTGTGCACCTGCAGAAACTTTTCAGGTTAGTCGTGGCCAGGAAAAGGGACTTTGCTGCTGCAAAGGATCTGGAATTGTGTGAGCTCCAGGGGTGGTTAATGGAGGTGGCCTCTGAGGGTAAATTCTGTCTCTTTGTGAATCCTGGTGCTTATGATGGAAACGCGGATGGCTGCTTGCAGCAATGTAAGAAGAGAACCTGTGACAGAAATCAACTGAGCTGTGTTCTTGGAGACTACTTCTGAGCAACGCTGTGTGAATGTTCAATGGATAAGAAGCAACCGTTCCACTGCCTGTTAACTCATGGAAGCTATCACTTGGATTAGGAAATAAACCCAAGAATTTTTCTGGCCAAAACACATTCCCAAAGTTATGTGTTTAATTAGTTGAGACTCTTTTGAATAGTGTCTGTTGATGGACATCAGCAGCAGCACGTGCAGGAATATTACTGCATTGGGGAACCTCTTCTTTTGATGCTGATCAAGGCACTTCTTGTGTAGCAGACACCGAAACATAAGGTGTTATTCAAGCTTCAAAGCAAACACCGGCCAAGTTCATGCTTTATTCAGTGTCGTATGTTACATTTTTCTAAGTCCTAATTATATTTCTTATGGTTTTTCCACCGCTGAAGATGTGGAAGGAGCTGACTCCAGAAACACGCAGCTGTCACCACAACTCATTTCTTACACACTGATCTGCACCCTGGTGATGGCACGATCTGAAGGGATTTCACACTGCTGCATTTTACAACTCACTTAACGTGCCCACTAAGAAATTCATAAAGCGTATTGTCCACGTTTGCTAACAGGTTACTGCATTACAGGCAGAAATTTGCATTAGAAACTCTGTTTGTTATCCTTTTCTCAACATATTCCCTGCAGAGAACTTCTCTAGATGTTGATGCATGTGAGCCAAGGGGAGATGGATTCAGTTTCTGTAGATATCAGCTAATTCCATCATCTTTTTTCTCCTTAGGGTTGTTTTTTATGTTGTTCCTCATAGATTTTTCCAAAGAAAAGTACTGAATTTGCAATGCCTCCTGATCCCTATGATCCCAGCCCATCTAACTTCAGAAGCCTGAATGCACATAGTTTATATTTCTTTAATGAGTTTGTAAAGAGAAGCACTTACAGGCTTGGATCAGTCAATCTGTGCCTTCCTTCCAGAACTAGAAAAAAACCAGCTCCAGGTAGATGCATATTGCTGTGCACAATCATATGATCAGCTCAACCGTGTTGTTATTTGAAGCCAACTAACACCCTCTTCTAAGATTTAACCCCCAAAAATGCCACATGATACTAGGACAGACTATTTATGGTCCTGCTTATGGCATCAGCCCAAAGGATGCCTGACTTCAATTGTCCTTGTTTGCCTCTCGAGCTTTAGAAACTTATCTCTGCTTCACGATGGAAACCTAAGAGGAGGGACTGTAATCTCTTAATCCTGGATTAAGCATCTTCTGTGTCTCTAGGGTGATAGCCCATTTTGACATTGCAGATGTGAACTTACCTCTGAGGGACAAGCTGGAAGTTTTGTCTGTTCTATTGTCCAAAACTTAGCTGTAATTGTCCCCTCCTGCAGCAGCCTTGAATGTGGAGGCAAGCTCAAGAAATCTCCTGACAACTGTGGCTTGCCAAGCTTTCTGCATTTATAGTGTAGGCTATGAGACTGCCCTTCATCCACGTAATATGATAACTGGTGATGTTTTTAATGAAATACGTATTGCAACAAACACTGGCCTGGCTAGGCTCTTCTCAATGTCATCTAGGGGGTGTCAGCTGGAACATAGGAGGTTCCATATAAATATGAGAAGAAGCTTCTTCCCAGTGAGTGTGATGGAGCACTGGAACAGGCTGCCCAGGGGGATTGTTGAGTCTCCTTCACCAGAGATGTTTAAAACCCGCCTGGACGTGTTCCTGTGTGACTTGGTCTAGGTGATCCTGCTGTGGCAGGGGGATTGGAC
>JAOXOE010036735.1:0-84823 GCA_028565055.1 Phoeniculus purpureus | reverse complement strand
TATTCAGACCAGTATATTATTCTCACACCAGTCCAGGCCAGTATAGTCAGTATATATTCAGACCAGTATATTATTCTTACACCAGTCCTTTCAGTATATGATTCAGTCCTTGACTGTGAACCATAGCACACATATAGGGGAAAAGAATCAAAGCACAAGACAAGCTTGTGGTGATAGTTCCCCAGTGTGGGACAGCTGGGGACTTTCTGACCAAGAGGAGTTGTCTTTAATAGCCTTTGAATTAGTATTCTTCTAGAACATCCTGTCTAATCCTGTTTGGAACAGCATAAACTGGGAGCTCTCATAGGCTCCTGTGCTAAAATTCCGGTGTTTAATTAAGTTTTGTGCATGAAATGCCTCCTTTGATTTGAAATTTGCAGCTGTCAGTCTTATCTGATGCCACCTGGTGAATCTTCTAAGAGGAGTGATTCACTTTTCCCCTTTTCATGCTGCTCATGATGCTAGATTCCTTCTACATTCCGTATCAGCTGTTCCTTTCTGGTGTGTTTAATGTTTTACTCTAAAGATCCTTTTGGCAATTATTTTGGTGCTCTCTGTACTTTTCCCAGGAGTAACCTTGCAGAGATGGAGTGAGCTTACAAGTACTAAAACCTATTTACTGGTAAAGAGGTTCTGATCTCTGCTGCTATGAGGATGGAGCCAGGCTCTGCTCAGTGTCATCCAATGATAGGACAAAGGCCAACGGGTGTGAGCTGGAACAGAGGAGATCATCAATATGAGAAGGAACTTCTTCACAGTGAGGGTGACAGAGCACTGGAAGGGGCTGCCTACGGAGGTTGTGGAGTCTCCTTCTCTGCAGATGTTTAAAACCTGCCTGAACATGTTTTTGTGCAACTTGATCTTGGGGATCCTGCTCTGGCAGGAGGACTGGACCGGATGGTCTTTCGAGGTCCCTTCCAATCTCTAATATTCTGTGATTCTGTGATTCCTAAGCAGTTTTGTCTAAAGAGGAACTGGGCTCTAAGCCCATGAATGAAGTGGGAGCCCTTCCACCAGCTTGGTCAGGAGTCTGAACCAAACCCACACTAAAAGCATGTTGCAGAAAAGCGACTCTGAGTGGAACTGGCTATAAACCAGATGTGGCCTTCACTCATCTAATAATTTCTGAACGGTGAGAAATGCAAAAGCTGAGTTTAAACGCTGGCAGACAGACAAGTTCATTTATTGCCAGGAGTTGGCAGCCTGAAGCTGTCCTGGGTAATAACCTGTATGGCACTGCCATGGCGAGCTAACGGCTACTGACTCCTCTTCCTGCTCCCTGTTTCGGGCCACCATGAACCAGATCGTGGAACTGACCCAGATGTAGGGGAGGTGGTGCCTCCTCCTCCTCAAACGTTCTCATATGTAGATATTAACCCCTCAATCCAACACGTTCTGTAGCCACAAAAGACACTCTTCTAGCCAAAACACCATCGATTTCATTGCGAAAGACAGTCATCAGGGCTGGCTGGCTGCTGCTTCACAGCAGGGTCAGACACCAGTTCAGGCACCACGGACGCAGACCAGGGGACCTGTTCCTTCGGAACCTGCCTGCAGCACTGTGATATGATTGTGCCTCAGTGGACGTGGGAAATGGCTGTGAAATAATAACTGTGGATAACCTTCTACTTGATTGCTTTAGCAATAAGCAAGACATGAGCAGATGAATCTTTAAAGGCAGCTTCAATCCACATAATATTGGAAATTAATTTTTTAAAAGTGAATATTGTGAGTGCTGTTTTAGCTCCTGGCTTTTCATTTAGAGGGATGTTTTCCTTAACCCTACAATGCTGATTGAATCAGCAAACCAAGGCTGATTCCAGCCTTCCAAGCGTTACTCTGTGAGGCTTAAGTGAGACGAGCACCATAACTGCTCTTCAGGGAATGCTGCTGTGCTGTGGGCCAGCTAAGGACTACACCAGTGAGTTTTATAGAGACACTGGCTTAAGTCTATAGAATCACAGAATCTCTTTGATTGGAAGAGACCTTTAAGATCATCAGGTCCAACCATTGACCCAGTGCTGCCAGGTTCACCACTAAACTATGGCCTCATCAGCATGTCCACACCAGACAACTACTTGACAAAGTTGTAGCAAATTTCACCTGCACCCTGGTGCCTTCAGTGAGCAGCACCTCAATCACAGAATCATAGAATGGTCAGAGTTAGAAGGGGTGTCTAGAGATCCCCCTGCCAGAGCAGGATCCCCTAGATCAGGTCACACAGGGCTGCATCCAGGCTGGTTTTGAGTATCTCCAGAGCAGGAGACTCCACAACCATTCTGGGCAGCCTGTTCCAGGGGTCTGTCACCCTCACAGTGAAAGAAAATTTTCCTGATGTTTATGTAGAACCTCCTCTGCTCCAGCTTGTCCCCACTGCCCCTTGTCCTATCACTAGACAGCCCTGAGCAGAGCCTGGCTCCATTCTCCTGACGGTCACCCTTTTCGTATTTATAACCATTAGTGGGGTCACCCCTTAGTGTCCTCTTCTCTCAGCTGAAGAGAGGCTCCTGCAGCCTTTTCTCACGTGTCCCTCCATTGTTTGTCTTTCCTTTAGGTTTGTACAGGAGGCAGGAGTTTTGTGCCAGGGTTCATGTTCCCTGCAGGGTGTTGTACCTCAGCATTTCTGGGTCTCTCTCTGTCTTGTGGTTATGAGCAGTAGCACTGCTGGCTGCCA
Source organism: Phoeniculus purpureus (assembly GCA_028565055.1). Classification (NCBI taxonomy): domain Eukaryota; kingdom Metazoa; phylum Chordata; class Aves; order Bucerotiformes; family Phoeniculidae; genus Phoeniculus; species Phoeniculus purpureus. The sequence continues at coordinate 82,149 of JAOXOE010036735.1, read as the reverse complement.
CCAGCATCAGTACCAGGGTCAGCAGCTCACTGGTTATAGTCACCTCTCACTGCAGGGGCTTAAACTGTCCTGAACAGCCCTTAAAATGGGCTCAAACAGCAGCAGTTCAGGTCCCAGAAATGATGGTCTTACTTCCACCACTGGCCACGCAGAAGTAATCATGGATTTTGCTCAGTTGGATATTTGATGGTTTGATTTGTATTTGAATTATTTTGCCTATAAACTTATTCATGCTAGCACCTGCCATGGCTACTGGGCTCCAGTCTTCGCCGGTCGGTGGGCAGCAACACTCAGGCACGAGGGCTGTTTCCTTTTGTAGCCTTCACTTTTGTGTCCAGGAGCATTTGGGACTGAAGGGGAGACTTCCTCCACCCCCGTGCAGCAGTGCACAGTGTGAGTGGGACCTCTCACACCTGTAGCTGCAGGAGTCGGTGACACTGTGCTGAGTGGCAGCTCTGGCAGCAGTTACTGGCATTTCACCACAGTGGTTGCTCTCCGCCCAGCACGGTTCCTTTCCAAGCCCAGGAGGCTTTAGTTTGTTACTGGGCTGCTGTTCTGGCTGTTCTGACCCGACGTTCTGTTTCCATGTGGTGGATTTCCCAGCAGCTCCCACCGAAGCAGTTATTCCTGTTGGCTGAAGTGAACAAAGCAAACCTTCAGGATATCCTCTGCTGGGAGTCTCAGGGCTAACTCTTGGAAGAAGCTCCCTTCTGCAGTGAGGAAAAGGGCTGGGATGATCAGTACTGGATTCTCCCCAGGGCTACACCCTGTGTGCTGTGGAGTCAACGCTGGCCTTGCCGGGAAAGCTGTGCTCGGTCCTTGTCTGTCTTCACAAGCATGTTTTGGTAACCAGGTTCTGACCCTGTCACAGCAGATGAAACTGAGCGGTAGGGTACAGCAGCCTCGATGTGAATGTGTCAACCACGTGTCTATGCAGCCGTCCTAAGCATGCTGTTGTATTTTCTGTCACTTTGCTCTGAGGAAAAACACTGGCACTTCACGGTGCGATGTGCTCCCTTATCGAGAAGACAGGACTGGAGCCTGAATACTGATGAGTGGCACCTGCAGAGAGGGTGACACCACCAAGGGTGTCCTGCTGAACACAGCGGTAGTAGAGAGTGCAAACGGTGTAAGTAGTTAGGTTCATAGAATGTAGAATCTCCCAGGTTAGAAGAAACCTCCAAAGCTCATCCAGTCCAACCCCGCTGCAGTGAGCAGGGACATCCTCAACAAGATCAGGTTGCCCAGAGCCTTGTCCAGCCTCACCTTGATTATCTCCAGGATGGAGCCTCAACTGCCTCCCTGGGCAACCTGTTCCTGTGTTCACCCACCCTCTTACAGCATCACTTTTCTCCTCGATGATTATCTGTGGACACAAGCACACAGGACTGAAGCATCTATGGAACTCCCTATTTCACCTTGTGGTCTGGTCCATTCTGGAAGAGCATTTCTGGCCGCATCCAAGCCCAACACTGGCCTGTGTAAGTCCAAGTGACATGGTGTGCTCTCGAGCCTTTTGTTTACACACTCCTGTGTTCAATGCTGACACACTGTGACAGCTCTGCAGGACATACGGGACGGATGGAGTGTTTCAGAGCTCCTTACCCTTGTCAGAGGCTTGCGGTCTGCATGATCGTCTGGAACCCACTGATCTCGTGTTTGGCACTTGGCAAATGCAGTTACACGATCCATCTGTTGGCTGTTGAATGAAAAATCAAGTAAAACAAAGTCCATGTGGAGAGCGATTGAACAGCGTTACCTGGAGCAGGGACTGTGCCGAGGATGAGTCGAAGGGAGGTGTTTGCACAGGCTACTGTGCCGTGAGGTTCCGGCAGGGGATGAACATTTTAAATCACTCTGCTGAGCCTTGGATTGACCTGGAGGTCAACCCTTGGTCACATCACCACGTTGTGTCTGAACTCTCAGGGTCAGCGGTTAAGTGGCTTGAAAGGATTTTGTTGTTGCCTGGCCTGGACGGTGCTGTAAAGGGAAGAAAATCACTTTTAGTTGCACAAACTACCTTTAGCGTAGGTGATCCTCCCCCTCCACTCTGCTCTGGTGAGACCCCCACCTGCAGGGCTGTGTCCAGCTCTGAGGTCATCAACAGAAGATGGACCTGAATCTGTTGGAGTGGGTCCAGAGGAGGCACAAAAACACTCAGAGAGCTGGAACCCCTCTGCTGTGAGGACAGGCTGGAACAGTTGGGATTGTCCCACCTGGAGATAAAGGTGGCTCTGAGGTGACCTTATTGCAGCCTTTCAGTACTTAAGGGGAAGCTACAATGAAGATGGTGAGGGACTTCTTGGCAAGGCTTGTTGTGACAGGACAGAGGGTGATGGTTTGGAACCGAGAAAGGAGACATTTAGGTTAGATAAAAGGAAGACGTTTTGTGCAGTGATGGTGGTGGATCCCTGCAACAGGCTGCCTAGTGAAGCGGTAGAGACCTCATTCCTGGAGCAGCTCGCAGTCAGGCTGGATGGGGCTCTGGGCAACCTGCTCTAGTTGAAGATGTCCTTGGTCACTGCAGGGGGGTTGGACTAGATGACGCTTAAAGGTCACTTCCAACCCAACACACTCTATGATTGCAAACAGGACACTGCTGAAGCCGGAAGACCTGCAAATTTCTCCTGGGCAGGTCACTTGCCTGTGTCTTCATTTCCTTAGCCCTGAAGTAGAAATCAATGATGTTTCGCTTCCTTTCTAAGTTGTCCCAAGCCTCCCCGTGACTAAATGTGCTGTGGATGTGTGTGCTGAGTAGGGGTCTTACAGCACAACACTGAATAAAATTGCAGAAACCTGTCTTTGGAAGAGAGAGAGGCTGCCTGGACTGTTGGGAGAGTCTTTATTCACTGGTGCAGGTGGATGGCAGCTGGTCCCATAAGCAGCTTGAGGAACACATTCATTTACAACCGAAAGTCCCTGGAGTAGAGGTGGCTCCAACTAATCCCAGCAAGGCAGTGTCTCACGCAGAAGGAGCAGGACTGTGCTCGCACACACCCATCAATTACCCCATCCAGAGCGAGCGGCTGTCGAGGTGTTCTCATTGTTTGGAAATTTATTGTTGGGAAAATATTAACAACCTCCCAGCACATAGTTCTAGGCTGTGCCTGAGTGGATTGCCAGTCCCTTGAGGCAGAGGCTGTCTGGGTTTGCTTTCCTCAGAGCCAAACACATTGTCAGCACTCAATTAGACACGTGGATACGGTTTCGTGCTGACTCAGAGCTCAAAGACAGCCTCTCGTTTCTCTTGTTGAGCATCCCTGCACGGAGAGAAGGGGCTGTTTTTACCTGAACCTTTCTAGCACTTTTCCTCATAGGAAAAAAATAAAACCAGTGTGTGCTTGAAGTCAAAACCCAAAGAAAGGATCTTTTCTTGGAGGTGCCTGTGATCCTCCCAGCCTTGCAGTTGCTGAGGAAAGGCAGCCTCTGCGTGTGCCTCTGCGTCAGCACATCCTTCCTTCTTGCTTGTACTACGTGGACAACCTGCTGGCAGGAGAAGACCCTCTCAGAGACACAAAGGGATGATAAGTCCCCAAACGAAAAGAACAAGCAAGTGGGACAGAAGCAACAGGAATCAAGAGGTGGCAAACCCATGGGTCAGAGCTGTTGCAGGCAGCAATTGAAGAGTCAAGCTGTTAAGTTTTTGTTTGGAGGGAAAGAAAAGTAAGAGCAATGAAGTCTAGTTCCAGTAGCCAGGAGCTTCTTGTGGCTGTTAAAGTCTACGATTTCTCCCTTTCCCCTCATCTCTTTATTTCCACTGTCTGGGGGTTTACTTTTCTGCTGGGTACACAGACAGCTCTTGGGAGGGGAACGTGTGGGCTGAGCAGCAGCTCCCTGGCCATAATCCCTGCAAGATGACTGAAAATACAGCACATGAAATAGGTAGTAAAGGCTGGGAAGGATCTCTTCCTCCTCCGGTGAGTGTTTGGGCAGAGGAGAGGGAAGGAAGCGTGAACTGGATATTTGTCCCTTGTTGTGCTGCACATTTTTGTCATTCCAGGCAGGCACAGCAGAACGCTGGGCAGTGCTGGCTTCGAAAGTGCTTGTGCACTTGCACAGGGTGGGACAGGCATTCAGGGCAGAAATAGACACTGAGCCATCCTGTTTGGGCAATGTGACATCACAGGCAATTACATTCTTCCTGCGTTCTCACCGCAGTCAGCGTGGCAGTGGCCAAGGCAAAAAGGGAGGCAGAAAGACAACTGGGATCTCCTGAACATACCTGTCCTTAGTAGAACCTCCCTCCTGGGGTGGCATCCATCACAGGGCTGTTTATTCATCCTTTGCTCACATGATAATTTGCTCCTGCAGAAATGCATCTCGGCTCCACCCAATGCTGGGGCTGAGCCACTTCTGTTGGCACTGCTGGAGATCATTTACCAAGAGCAAAGAGCTCTACAGTGAACATAATGGTGACTGAGACACCTATACCTGCCCACGGCTCCTCCGCGTGCTGTCACCACCTTCTCAGTAGCTCATCCCAAATAGCGATGGGTTTCTACCTCTGCCCTGGTTTGCTCTGTGCATCTCTTCCAGAGTTGGTAATATTTGAGGTGGCTTTCATTGCACATGGGCGGAGGAGCTGCTGGTTGGGAGGAAGCAGATGAAATGCCAACCCCTGTCACTGCGCCCTGCTGATAGAAAAGATTTGTGGCAGTGGGCTGAGCAGAAGCCACAGCTGCTGTGTTATCACTTGAGTAGTAAATGGGGAGTAGGTAGGTGCAAGAAGCACAAAGTGCTGTGAGGAGAGGAGCCAGCTAGGAAGAAGCTGTCACAAGGGCCAGGCTCCTTTATTGGTGGGGGCTTATGCTGTGGCCATCTTCTCTACAAATGAATGGTGTTTATGGTGTCCTGCTCTCCAATTCAATGTGCTGGCAATCTTCTGTCTTCTGGATAAGGTCTCTCCTTGGACTAGACAACATTTGGAGGTCCCTTCCAACCCAGACAATCCTATGATTCATGGTGTTTAGTTATCACAGAACCTCAGCTCCTGGCCCAGTGTAGCTCAGGTTTCCATCCCACCTGGTGAAAGCTGGATCTGCCATCCCAGATGTTCAGGACTCTCGTCTGTCATTTACAGGAGTTATCGCAAGCACTGATCCATGGGAAATGCCTGCGACAGACAGCTCATTTTGACCGGCCACACAGCCATCAGATTCTGCATTTATTGGAGTCAATCAATGCTCCAGTGCATATTTGGGTCATAAATTCTCTGACAGAAATTGCATTTATTATTATGACAGCTGTGTTCCGTTCCCCGGTGTTTATTAGGTTTTGTTGTCCTTTGGTTTTACACGTTGTGGAGCTGTCAAGTCAGCTGCTTACCGGCAGCAAAGCTCACAGCTTGCTTCAGAATCCTCCAAAAATAAATCCTCCAACGGGTTTTGAGGAACAGCTGGATGGGTGTTGTTGGAAAGGCATTGGGTGATCTTTGTGTCACTTCACAGAATCACAGAGTCACAGAACATTATGGATTGGAAGGGACCTTGAAAGATCATCCAGTCCAATCCCCCTGCCAGACCAGGATCCCCTAGATCAATTTACACAGGAACATGGCCAGGCAGGTTTTAAACGTCTGCAGAGAAGGAGACTCTGCAACCCCCTGGGCACCCCATTCCAGCGCTCTGTCACCCTCACAGTGAAGAAGTTCCTTCTCATATTGATACGAGATGGAACCTCCCATGTACCATCTGACACCCATTGCCCCTTGTCCTACCATTGGATGAGCCTGGCTCCATCCTCCTGATACCCACCCTTTCCATATCTATGAACATTAATGGGATCACCCCTCAGTCTCCTTTTTTCCAAGATGAAGAGACCCATCTCCCTCAGCCTTTCCTCATCAGGGAGATGTTCTACTCCATCATCTTTGAGGCTCTGCACTGGACTCTCAAACAGTTCTGTGTCCTTCTTAACCTTGTTTTATTGGAAAGAGGAGCTCTGTGCTTTTTCTCCTGTTCTTCCCGAATTCCAGAATTAGGCTCTGCAGTTACGATCCAGAGGTCACTGAAGCTAATAATCCCACCGATGGATGTGAATTTTGGATCACTCCCTCCATGTCTCAAAGTTGAATTGATCATGCTGTACGATATTTGAACTGGTGTGCTGCTGCCTTGGATGTTCCTCGTTTTCCCTCCAAAGCCTTTTTAGTTTCATGTCATTTTACCTCATAGGAATGGCAGAATGTCTGATTCTGAGATGAACGAGTTTCTGCATCCTTGCAAGGGTGAGGTCAGACTGCACTGGGCGGGCTGCTCTGAACGAGTCAGAGTCATTTGCCTCTCCTCATTCCCAGTAAACGTTCATGTATCCTTCACGCAGGTTGCTGCACCAGCTTTGCAAGGTGCCAAGTACTTGGGTGTTAATTCAGGAAAACACTTAATCACGGAATTGATGGCTCTGAAGTGCTTAATATAAGCATGCGCTTAAGTGCCTTGTTGGATAGGGGCCAGTGCAGATGCACCCTTTCAGAGCAGAGATTTCTAAGCCACTTCTGGTCTACGAGAGCCAAGTTCAATGGAGATCAAGGGTTTCAGGGAGCTGAACCGTGCTGCAGGGCTGGCTGAACCTGGCAAAACACCTCTGTGTAGGAAAACGAGCATTTGTGTGCCCAGGCAGACCCTGTCCTGTGACAAAGAAAGGAACCAGGATCAACAGAATGGTGGGACCCTTGTGCTGCTCCAAGCACTGCATGTACCACCTGAGGGGAGGTGGGAGCCTGCGTGAGCAGAGCCTGGGGCTGGAGATGTGCAGCAGCCCAGTCTGGCAGAGCTGGGCTTCACACGCTGCAAGGAAGGGGATCTTCTGTTCCTTGTGAGAACAAGCCAACCCCCACCTCTCTATAGTGTCCCTTCAGGTAGTTGTAGACAGCAATAAAGTCTCCCCTCAGCTTCCTCTTCTCCAGAATAACCAGCCCCAGCTCCCTCAGCCAGTCCTCCAAAGGTTGTTCTCCAGGCCCTTTCCCAACTCTGTTGCCCCTCTCTGGACCCTCTCCAGCACCTCAGTAGGGTCTATGTGCTGTCTGAACAGCAACACTGTGATAGCATCACTCCTGAAATATAGAACCATACAACGTGTTGACTTGGAAGGCACCTCGAAAGGGCACCCAGTCCAATCACCCTACAACAAGCAGGGCCATCTCCATCCAGAACAGATTGCCCAGAGCCCCATCCAGCCTGACCTGGAATGGCTCCAGGGATGAGACCTCCACCACCTCTCTGGGCAGCCTGTTCCAGGGATCCCCTACCCTTAGATTCAAAAGCTCTTTGCTCATGTCCACTCTAGATGTGTGATGGGATGTCGCCTGGGCTTCTTTTCATGCCTTAACGTTCCTGTGTGGTCTCCGTTTACGCTAAATGTAAAAAGAGTCAATCTGTAATTCTGATCAACGCTCCCAGTGCAGAGCTGAAACGCAGGCAGTGCTCTGCCTCACAAGACAGAGATGCAAATGGGTCTGTGTTATTTATAAAGCAGCTTTCACATCTCAGTGTACTAAAGGAGAGGAGGCATTTAGATAACTTCATAGTTCAGGTTTCTGCACGTTTTTGAACTGTCGTGTATCAGCACCCATGAAAAATGTATCGTGTGGTGCTTAATAACTTTAATTTTATGAGCTCATTCCAACAAGGGGGGTTGTCCTTGCTCTTGCCTTTTTTTTTCTTATTTATTTTCTATTTTACATCCTCCCCCCACCCCCCTTAATGCAGTTAAAAATAGATGATCTCTGTTAGACAGAGCCAAAAGCCCTGCTTTCCAAGAACTACCTGATCATTCATGAAAGTCAAAGCTCTGGGACTCAAGAGGGATCTCCTGGTGTCCCAGCGTTGCACCCAAATCTTCTGGGTTTGCTGAACCCAAGACAGACAGTGAAAGTCAAAAAACTCATACTATGCAGCAGTCAGATCGATGCAGTTACTCATCCGAGTCTGCAGTGTGGGCAGACAAAAGCCAGGTATAAATCAGCTTAAAAACCTGGTCACTTCTGCCAGGCTCCCAGTTAACTGTGACTATGGTGCCAGTAGTGTTAGTGGGCAGCTCGTCTGAGCTAGGCTGGAGGAGGGAACTCTGAAGTTGTTATCCTCATTCCTGCAGAAGGTCTTGGGTTAAGGCTTCGGGGTTTTTTGGGGAGGGAGAAGAAAAGGGGAGGAATGAACTTGCAGTCTTTCGGAAGAGGTAATTCCTGGGCTGCTAGGACCTTGTAGTTCAAAACTGTTGCTTAGTTTACATACAAGCTGGGTGCTGGTGAAAGGACTTCTTGAGGAAACAGGAGTGTTCTAACCACAGGGCTGGTGCCCATGGTGTTTACGGGTTTTCTTCACTGTTTCATGGTTGCCTTAAAATCCTGAGAGCAAGGATGAAAACTTCAGTGTCTGTGGCCTCGGCTTGCCTTCGGTTTGCTCGAGTCTCCTTCCAACCTCCACTCCACCTCCTGACTCACTTCTAGGCAAAAGCTCTTAATTTATTCTTGTCTTGCCCATCCCCAGACTCTGAGCTCGCAGCAGACTGAGGGGCTGCTGCTTTCAAACACGATGTGAGTTCCCTCATCTGGAGCTTCTCAGGGAACGGGGAACCTGTTTGATTAAGGAATTGCAGCCTCCTGAAATCCCATCACGCCGCACAACGCTGTATGGGCTGCAGAATCCCTAATGAAATGGAACTGCTCTCCAGAGGATCTGGCTTGCAGAAAATGAGTTTTCCTGCTCCTAGCCTGATGTTTATGAAGCACGTCTTTCTTTTTTCTCTCCTGTGCAGTTTTCATCTGTAGTTTCATGGTGGCGGCGCCTATCTTTGGTTACCTTGGTGACCGCTTCAACAGAAAGATCATTCTCAGCTGTGGGATCTTCTTTTGGTCAGCCGTAACGTTTTCGAGCTCCTTCATCACGGAACAGGTAAGACCTTTCCAGTGGGGCTTTGTAGGGTGACTTGATGGACAGTGTGCTCCTAAAGGACTGCCCGCTTGCTGTCCCAGCGGGGAATCCCGTCTCTCTCGCGTCTGTTGGTGTGGTTTGCGTACGGTTCCAAATTAGAGATGAGCAGATTGAAGTGGGATGTTAGGAAGAAGGTTTAGCAGGAGGGGGATTGAACAGTGGAACAGATTGTCAAGGGAGGTGGTTGAGGCCTCATCCTTGGAGATATTCAAGGTGAGGCTGGGCAAGGCTGTGGGCAACCTGATCTCGTTGAGGATGCCCTTGCTCGCTGCAGGGGGGTTGGACTGGATGGCCTTTGGAGGTCCTTCCAACCCCAGTGATTCTGTGATTCCATTTAACATGCTGTGGTACCTGACCCCGTGTGGGTGAAGCGTGATCTGTGTGACTGTGTTTTCTTTACTGTGGAAGCTGTTTTCCTTTGCTCAAGCACATTCGTAGAAACTAGGTGAGTTTCTGGTGATCGAAGGGCTTTGTTTTGACAAAAGATCCTAAAGAAACTTTACAAGACTTTTTAAAAGACATGGAAGAGAAGAAACCTGGTGGCTACACAGTGGTCCTCTCGTCTTCTGGTCTGTAACGGAAGACATTGGAGTTTGTTGGGAAATCTGCTCGCGGTGTGTGGGATGACAACGAGCACCCAGCTGTGGGGTTTTTTCATGCCGGAGAAAAACCTTAGTTTGCTGTCCAGTGAAGGTGGATGTTAACATAGGGATTAGACGTGTTTTCAACTCCTTGAATGCTAGCTGATGGATATGGGAGCCAATGGTGGAGTTGTCAGGCTCCTTTAGTGTTGTCTAGGCGATGCACAGCAGCCCTCACCTGCTTTCAGGGCAGCCGCAGTTACTCCGCTTTGAAACCTCCTCGTTGCATTAATTTTCTTGCCTGACAGAGGCACTTGCAGGAAGCGATGATCTGGCAGTTTCTGGGGGGAAATATCCTCTTGTTTAAATCACATTATAGGGGACGTTTAGTTGCTGCAGGTGGCAACATTCCTGAGGAGACAAATCACAGCTCCTGGCACTGCCAGGCTGGTCTCCCCATGGGAGGCAGGGGCATTCCTCATCCTTTCTGTCCTGCTGCGTTCCTGAGATTGCGGCATCGTGGTCACGCCTAAAGAATGACAACCGGGGACTAAACCTCCCCGCCCTGCTCCCGCCTGCCCACCCACATGCTCTGCAGTTTCTAATAAAAGAGAATTTCCACCTAAAGTGGGCAGTGGCAGCCACACGTCTGGCTGCCTTTCAGCTGGGATTGATTGCTGCTGCTTTTCTAAAGAAAAACCCACTCGCCAGATGGAGGAACCTTTAACTTAGCCAGTTGTCCTCGGTGATAATTGGCCAGGAAGCCTCCTTTCCAGACAAAAGGCTTCTCCTGTCTAAAATAAAAAGGCTTTTGGGTGGGTTTTTTTTTGGATTGGTTTGGTTGGTGTTGTTAAATCTCTCTCACAACGTTCTGCAACAGCAGCTGTGATCAGAGCCCAGAGAGAGCAGCATTTTATGAAGGAGCTGATTACCTGCTCATAAAGAGTTTAAGGATTTGGCACTTATTAACTGAAGAGCTTCAGGGGCTGATAAATACAGAATCATAGAATCACAGAATTACCTGGGTTGGAAGGGACCTCCAAAAGTCATCTAGTCCAAACCCTCTACAACAAGCAGGGCTATTACTCACCAGACCAGATTGCCCAGAGCCCCAACCAGCCTAACCTTGAATGGCACCTGGGATGGGGCCTCCACCACCTCTCTGGGCAGCCTGTTCCAGGGATCCTCCACTCTCAGATTCAAGAACGTTTTCCTCCTGTCCAGTCCCAATCTGACCTTTTCCAGCCTCAAACCATGACCTCCCATTCCCTGCCCTTGTGAACGGTCTTCCCCAGCCTTCTGACAGCCCCTTTCAGGTACTGGAAGCTTGCTATAAGGCTCCCCCAGCACGCAGTTATCTTCTCTTCAGGCTGAACCACCCCAGCTCTCTCAACCTGTCCCCAGAGAAGAGGGCCTCCAGCCCTCTGAGCATTTTCTTGGCCGCCTCTGGACCCCCTCCAACAGCTCCACATCCTTCTTCTGTAGGGGTCACCAGTATACAGGAGCTCAAAGCCAAAGTGGCATGTTATTAGCCAAGAAAATGAAGAACAGTGTTTATGAAGGTGCATTAGGTCTGGAACCCAAACCCCGGTGTTTTGGAAGTCACAGGAGAAGCAAGATCAGAATAGCCAGATGTGTGTCAATTCCTCACGGATTTGTGCCAGCATTAACTCTGGACCCAAACTAGAACCTTGGGCAAAACCACATCCTAATACGGAGCAAAATCCCCTGTCCTGGTTTTACTGTGATGCTCAGCTCCACCGTGAGGTTCATCAGTTAAGTCAGAGGTCTTGTGCCCTGCTCCTGTCACCTACTGCAGGAGGTCTGGGAAGGTTTTGCAGCCTGTGGATGGAGATGTTTTTCCCAGGGGCTGCAGAAGCTGAGAAGGTCGTGAGAACAATCCCAACATCTCAGAGTATCCCATCACTTCAGAATCCTTGTTGGAGATCTGATCTCTAGTTGGGAGGACATGCCACACTGAACAAGGTGAATTCCTGGAGTGCAAATGAGACCAAGGGTCAGTAAAGAGCCGAGGCAGCCCTTTTCTCCATGGAATGACTAGGCATTTTCCCTGGTCTCTCTACTCTAAGATTCACCGGCTCTTCTCCCGACATTTTTTCCTTTTTCTTTCAAGACAGCCTGTGTGCTTGTCGGGGAGGAGGGGCAGGAGCTGGGATCTGAAAAACCCTCTGCTGGCACAAGTAAAAGCAGTAGTAAGATTACTGTAAGTAGATAAGTACATCCAAACCAGCTTGAAAACACGGGGCCAGAAGGAACAGTTGAGCTGAGCTCGTTGGAAAACTTCTGTACACAAAACTTCTTTATGTGGTGACAGCAGAAACACTGAACGGGGTGGGAGACAGTAGTCATTCGGTAGAAACAGCAGGCTGCAGCTTCAGGGACTGCCTGGCTTCAAATGCCGGCAGTACCTGGTGCCTCGGGCAGGTGCTTCCTATGTGACCTTCCAGAGTACGCATCCCAGTGAGTCAGACTGGGAGCCTGAATGGGAAGAGACAGCGTCCCAAAGGCAGAAAGTAGCTGCAGAGCTGTTGGACCCTGATGATCTGTGGAGGTTTCCGGCAGTGTGTTGGTAATGTCAGTTCCTAGAGGAAAACAAAATGCTCTCACTCCAGAGAGTGTCTGCATTAGTTGTAATTTATAGTGCAAACAAGCGACACAGAAAAGGACATGTTAGTTCTTATCTGCCCTGCTGGCAAGCTGCTCCGGAAAGAAAATAGCCATGTGGCAAGAAAAGGACACGGAGTGAGAAACTTCCTCAGAGAGATGGATTTTGATCTGGGAATAAAGATTGGAGCGCAGTGCAACAGTTCATCTGAGATCCTATCTAAATGCTGTTTCATGCTGCTTGGGTTGAAAAGATAGTGGCTGAAGATTGCCAGATAAGCTAGGGGATTGGGTGAATATTTACATTGATATGTCCTGTGCAGATGTGTAGTGGCTAGCAAGCACTGCATTAGGGTTTGTTAATAAAATACCCTCAGTTATTAATGACCAAATATCTTTGGGCTGTTAACACGGAGTAATGGCCACCAAATAAATGAGGAAGGAATCTCCCATTTCCTAACAGCTGCTAAATCGTGTGGTCTCGCAAGGAAAAAGGAAAATCAGAGCAAAACCTGAGGGTAGTTCCGGGTGACACAGCAGGTGGTAGTTAGAAAACAACACTGCATGAATTCCACGCAGAGCACAACACAAACGGGACAACCAGATACTCAAATATTTAGTTACTCTTCATGAGGTCCTAAATTACCTTTAAAACAAATCAGAATAAGAAACTCAAATAAGTGCGGCGTCAGAGGGTAATTCCAGCAATGCACCTGGTTTTATGGATAAAAATAGCTGCTGGCAAGTCTGACTAAAGAAAATAATCCACAGTAACGAGACTGAGATAATGTGGAAAAGGTCACAATTTATTTTGTGGTTTGACAGTGATCTGACAGGGTTGATGGGGTTGGACAATTTCTGTTAGTGCGGAATTTCTCTGCAGCAAAGTAAGGAAAGTGTCCTCCTGCGCTTTGTCTCTGGTGCTTAGAATCACAGAACCCCAGACTGGCTCAGATTGGAAAGGACCTCAGAGCCCATCTACTCCAACCCCCTGCTGTGGGTACAAACCCTATCAACCAGACTTGGTTGCTTAAAGCCTTATCCAACCTGACCTTGAACACCTCCAGGGAGGGGGCAGCCACAGCCTTTCTGGGCAGTCGATTCAAGAGGCTCTCCACCCTTGCACTGAAGAACTTCTTCCTCAGATCTAGTCTGAACCTCCTCTCCTTCAGTGTCAAACTATTTCCCCTTGTCCTATCGCTGGATCCCCTTGGGAAAACTCCCTCTGTAGGGAGTACAGCCTTCCTGTGGATTCCTTTCAGGTACTGGAAGGCAGCTTTAAGGTCCCCCTGGAGTCTTCCCTTCTCTAGGCTGAACAACCCCAGCTCCCTCAGCCTGTCCTCATAACAAAGGTGCTTCATCCCTTGGATTATCTCTGTGGCAGAACTGGTCGCAGGATTCAAGCTGAGGACTTCCAAGAGCAGAGTAAAGGGCGAGACTCTTCTCTCTCGCTCTGTTGGCCGCACTGCTCCTGATGCACATTTCTGCTCTGTAACACTGTTTAGCACTACCTAAAATTAAAGTTGCATGATAAAATCATTAGCAAACTCATTCAGTAGTCTAAAATTAGTTAAGGTTGGTGCAGAGACATCTCTGGATTACAGACCCTTCTGTAAATGGAGGAGCAGTGTGTGTATCTGGATTTGTATGTGGTAAATGCAAGCACCTGCTTAGGAACAAACCGCTTTACACACGACTTCCCATCTGCACCTGCAGCACATTTGGGTGCTTTCACCCACAAAACCCTTTTTTGGGTTGCTTTTGGCATTTGGCAAGCGTTTGGAGAAGATGCTTTCCAGTTGTTGGTTCATGCCGTGCGCTAAATGAACTAAGCGAGCTGCTGGGCTCAGCGAACAGAGCCCAGCACTGAGCACACGAGCTGCATCGAGTGTTTTACCCTAGTGCACTTCAATCCACACCAGAAAGCTGAATATGTGTCTGTCTCCCTCCGTATCGGTATAAACTCTGATTTAATAAGTAACCAGTTTTTTCCATAGACAGCATCTTGATGAGCTTGGTGCCTGATCACCCGTGCTGTGGCTCATCATCATGAGCTGATTTAGGTCCCAGGATGTCATCGGAAAGACTCCGTAATACCAATTGCACAATTTCTCTCTTTCTGAACAGTTTCACATGAAGCAACTTGGTTATCAGGAGTGATCAGGCCGTGCGCTGGGAGTTTGTTTCTGGCTGCTTCGATATCCGCATCTATTAGTTATGAGAATAGTTCTTGCAGCCAACTGCTTTGGCAAAGGAATTTGTCTTAGATGAAGCCTTGTGGGAATAGGTCTTAGATGAAGCCTTGTGCTTGGCACAAACCTTCCCACCCTCTTAGCACAAACTTCTCAGAGATCAAGACCCAAGTCACTCATGGGCAGACACAAAGAATGAGCCTGCAGGTGGGCAGTCGCAGACTGTTCTTGAGTCTTGTGAAACACTGCTGTTTCCCTTCAAAATACCCTGAATCAGGCAAGTTTCTGTGTAGAAGTGATGCTGTTTCACAGATGACCAAAGCATCCTGTGAAGTAGCCCAGTTCCACTAGGCTGGGAGACCAAGAGGACCTACTAGTCAAGCAGTCCAGGCTCTGGTAATGTGGTTTCTGGGAGACATCAGAGCTGCAGATGGCAGGTTTGGGAAGCTGGAAGGCAAGGAATACGGATAAACCAGGAGAGTGCGTCTGAATCCTCCAGTTCTTGGGAGACATTTGTGTTCAGATGTTGATTTGGCTAACACGATAAAACCTTGTAATTCATTAATCTCGACACGTATTTCTACCAGTGATTGGTTTTTCTTTTCCTCTCCTTTTGATTTGTCTCTGAAAGAGGATGCAAATAGTCTGCTGCGGCGTTCCAGTTAGCCTGTGGCACTCACTGAAGTCCTGTCTGTCAGACTTGCCAGATGTATATTTATTTCCCAAGCTTGTCTTTCGAGGAGTGCTGGGGGAGAAGAAACAAATCACCTGCAGAACAGAGCCAGCAGTTAGCCAGGTTAATTTAACAAAATGCAAACGTTCGCCAACCCGCCCCCCTACCCACCATGATTCACTCCAAGAGAAAAAACAAGCCTCTAGCCCGACGTGCTCTGGCAAAAGCTATAAAACACACAGCTCCTGTTCCTTTGCTTCCACCGTGGAAGATAAATCCACAGTTTGAAAAACAGAAACAAACAGAGCTAAGAGCCTGAAGCCATCGTTCTAGATGTAAGAAGAGTACTGAGTGTTTTCTCTGAAGCCACTGCGAATTACCGTGATGGTTGTATCCCACTGTGCATCCAGTTATTTCTGAGCTGAACTCTCCTTCGGAAACAAGGCACAAAGAGCCTCCCAGCAGCTTTGCAGAGTCAGCTGTCCCTTCCCTCTTGTGCAAATCCTGACACTTCATGTGGCCGCTAGAGCTGTCGGTGCAGGGAGTAGCACAGGGTGGTGATGGACAGAGGCAGTTCCTTGGCTCCGGTGCGCTTTGCCAGCCCGTAATGTGCTGCTGGATCCCTGTGGGTGAGCATATGCCATTGACATTTGGATTTCTGCATGCTTGCCCTTTTGCTAGACTGCTCAGGAAAGACATGGTCCACTGCGCACTCTCTGATGGCAGAGGAGGAGATGAGGATGGGTAGTGTGCTACGGCAGAGGTGCTACCTGCCAGCGGGGTCAGCGCTCACATTACTAAGTGCTGTTATTGCGGCCGTACGTGAAATGCCAGTACAGTGCCCTGCTGCACTGCCTGGTAGCTGTAACCTGCTCCTGCTCTGCCTCTGCTCTGCTGAGGCGAGGCTTGGCAATCTACAATCTCCTTCTCCCGAGCCAGCAGGGCTTCCTCCTCATCATGGCAGAGCTGGGGGGCCAGGGTTAGTGGGTGCCGGCTGAAGGAGGATGCTCTGCTGTATTTAAGTGGCTCTGAGCCCCTAGAAGACAGGGCAGGGATAAGGGCTCTCATCATCCCGCAGCCCCACTCAGACCTGCCACGGGAAAGGGTTACTTGCAGTGCAGTGTGTAAGAGCAACATCTTCTCTTGCACAGGATAATGGTTTGAACTCTGGAACCCTGGGTCTTTGCTGACCTAGGACAGGAGAGATGGGAAGAGATTTATAGAGCTGTAGTAGTCGCAGCTTGCTGAAACAGAGTGCAGAGAGTCTGTCCTGTGTGTGCCTCCTCACTGCTTTTATATTCCTGCTTTGTCCTTTTGGATGTGTCCTTCTGCCAGAGCAAACTATAAATGAAATCTGGGTTGGGGTGCTCTCGGACCATCAGCCCCTAAAAGCAAACCCGTGGGAGGAGGAGGCTTTTCAGAGGTGTTACCAGAAGTGTTGTATTCTCAGCTCCAAGTGTTGGGTTTTTTCCACCCAGTATCTGCATCTCTTCGTCTGTAAAGCATCTGGGGAAAGCTATTGAAAACACAGCTGGTGGTGGCTGCCAGGAGAGAGACAGGATTCCAAAGCTTGTTCAGAAAGCTTCTTCGTGTCATGAGAAAAATGAACCTCAGGAAACTATCGTAAGGAATATCTCCACCACACATTGCCTTTCCTGCCTGTACTGTGCCTGGAACAAGAGTTGTCCTAGAAGCTCTCCCTTTCATGACCGAAGAGCATTCAAGGTTAAATCCGATCTTCTCCAGGTAGGGTCAGCCTGGCACCACCTCTCATTCACACTTCTCCAGGCACCCCAGTCACATGCTGTTATGCTCAGAAGTGTTTGTCCTGCCCCCTGCTACGTGCTTTGGGGTTGTTAACCAGTCTGAACTGATGCAATATCTGACTCAGACCCTGTGCACGCTGTAAGAAGAGAGACGTCTCTGTTGCCGAGTGTGGCAGCCCACCTGAGCTGACACGTGCTGCCGCAGAGGCTCCCAGTGCCAGTTCATTAAAATGAAGGCAGTGGTGTGCATGGAAATGTCAGGATGGCTCCTCAGAGCTCAGACACTTTCTAGAGCAGGTGGTCAGAGGTTTGTGCTGGGAGACTCAGGAAATAGGCTCGAGCTTTAATGCTGGTTTGCAGCAGGTCTCAGTGAGGGCTCCCAGTAATTGCTCCCCCTTTTTCAGACAACCACTGGCTGCCTGAGTTACTGGAAGGTGCTGAAATCAGCATCACAGGGTCTGTCATGGTGGTTCTGATTCAGCTCCTCCTTTGGAAGTCTGTGGTCACCTTTTGTGTGTCTTCGTGGGAACTGAGTCAGGCCCTACTGCTTTCTGAATCAATATGCTTGGATGTGATGCCATTTCAAGGGATCATGAGCATCCTCGAGACGACAGCTGTGTCTGTAGTGCCAGCATGAAAGACCTTTAACAGAGCAAAGAGTTCTGCAGCTTTGTCCCATTTTCATACAGAAGCCTGAATTTGTAGTCTCCAGGTTGAAGAGTAGGAAAGTTCAGCTACTCTGTTGGTTAATGGGAGGTTTGGATGCCCAGAACTCTCATCCTGTCCACCCGGCCTGAGCAGGAAATCTCACCTGGGTCAGATATTTGCTGAGGGCACAGAGAGAGAACGGCATGTTGATTCCATTGCCAGGCTGCGTGTGCCTTAGAAACATCCCTCCTCGACTATTCAGTTGTCTGTATTGCTGGTTGTACTGCAGCAGATGCTTCACCCCAGAGCATCTGATACAACACAAAAAGGATGCCTGAGTGCTTCAGCCCTGTCTTACTGGGGTTGAATCAGATGGGGAGAAAAAGAATAACAATAGAAAAGTAGTGCTACGTTTAGGTTTCAAGCAAATGTTAAAAAAATTAAGTATGTATAATTATCACATATAGTAAGTTACAATGCATTGTAATATGCAGTTATAACATATTCTATTAATGTTATATTACTGTATACTATATATCTGGGCAATAGGTAGTTATGTACGATATCATCTATTGATTAGTGATTTTATATATTACATATTGCAATATACTATAATAACATATTACAATAAAAATGTCTAATGTATAGAGTAAGGAGCTGTAAAGTTTCCTATTAGCTTCATGAGACCCTCGCAGTAGTACTTGTGAGCTGAGGAATACCAGCTGCTCCTGAACTCTGTGCTTCAGCACTAGGCAAGTCTGGCTTGGTCAAACAAGTTTAGAAGGTGAAAGGAAGTCACTCAGTGTCTGGATGGCACCAGGTTACCCCATTCCTTCAGAAATCAGGTTCCCAGGTGACTGTGTATTGAGTGTGTCAAGGGGATGCCAAGCTGGTGGCATAGAACACGTCCCTTCTGCTTCACTGGGATGTTCAATTGTGGCTCTGGAGAGATGCCGCCGTTGTTTTTACAGCTGATGTGTAGCATGGCTGTAGACAAGGCAGCTCATGGCTTGGGTTCTGGAGGCTGTGACTTGGGAAGAAGCTCGGTGCTTCACAAAGAGTTTTGTTAATGATGCCTCACAGACAAAGGAAATAGAGAGTCTCTAGTCACTCAGCCTTGGTGGATCCTGAAGGTTGTGCATGTTGTCCCAAAAACAGGATGAGGGAGGGAGAGTGTTGCTTAGCCTTTGGCTTGTGTTCCAAAGCAAAAATATGGATTCAAGACTTTCTTTGGTGGAACTCTTGGTTGCCTGCTGGTGCGAAGGGATCAGTCCCACTGTAGGGAGAGCAAGTGCTTCTTCAGTGGCACAAGCAATCTGGAGCCTCCTGGGTCATCCATAAAGGCAGGAAAAAGAGCCGTTGTGTTCAGAGTAATGTGCAAACAGTGTGAAGATAGGAGATGTCTTACAGCACAAGGTGCTAAATTAGTCTTTTGAAGTGTTGTCATTACTTTTAACTGCACAGAGTTCACAGACAACACAAACCCCTGCATTTGCAATGCAGATAACGTGAATTAGAGCACTAATCTCAACCCCATGTAATAGATTTTGAGCTGGAAATCCCTGGGAGGGGTGCTGATCATCACATCTGAAACCATGATTGACAAAGTCTCGTGAGACGATAGCGACAGAACATGCAAATGCATTTAATGGAATTAAACAGGATTGTCACGGCGGCAAATAGACTGGGTTTGGAGAAGCCAAATGAAGTGAAGCTAGGGCATGACAAAACCTTGCCAATTAATAACACTTCGACTAGCCATACAGCAATGGCTCAGAGAAGATCATGAATAAGAAGGAGCTGCTTGGAGTCACAGAATCATTAAGGATCGGAAGGGACCTTGAAAGATCATCTAGTCCAATCCCCCAGTCAGTTTCTCTGATGTAGGCCAAGCATCCTGCAAGATCAGCCTTTCTCACAGGACTTGAGTGCTTCTAGGTCTTGATGGAGTCAGCAAGCCAGGGAAGTGTGAAAACAGAGTGCTGGAAGAAAAAATGTCAGAGTTTGGGGGTTGCTCTGTTCTCCACAGTGGCCAGTGATAGGATGAGGGGAAGTGGCCTTAAGCTGCGCCAGGAGTGGTTCAGGTTGGATGTCAGGAGGAATTTCTTTCCTGAAAGGGCTGTCAAGCACTAGAATAGCTGCCCAGGGAGGGGATTGAGTCCCCGTCCCTGGAGCTGTTGAGGAGAAGGGTAGATGTTGCATTGAGGGACAGGGTTTAGTGGTGCTGATAGGGCTGGGAAAAGGTTGGACTCGATGATCTTGAAGGTCTCTTCCGGATGAAACCGTTCTGTGATGCTCTGATTGCTCAGCAAAGCTGCTTGAAATATCTGACCGCTGATGAGCTTAAATCTCTAGCGCAGGCAAAGGAAACTAGTTCAAGAACCAGCATAAACAAGAGTAAAGGTGAAATTGCTGGGACTAGGACTTTGTGATAATTTCATTCAAACATCAAGTGAAATTCCAGTGGCGTGTGTCCTGCCTGGACGCTCCGATCTTGTTCTATCCTTGCAAATGCGTGCAACTAGGGCAGAACGTTCCAGCTATGAATGTGGTGCTGAGTGAATCTTGGTGAGTTGGAGTGCTAAGAAATCAGCTCCCACAGTTGTCTCAGGAGTAGGAACGTGGGGTTCAGCTCTCCAAGAACCAGACCTGGCTGTTGGATTTGCCTGGGTTAAGAACTGGTCCAAACCGAAGAGCGTTTGAGGGAAGATGTCCCACCAGGTTAATGCGGTTGGATCGCAGGTGTTTCTGTAGACGTCAGAAGGTGGAGAAGTTGCTAGCGTAGTGTGTCAGTGCCTGTAACTGTTTGTTCTAAAAAGCCTGGCATCTGTTTATCGCTGGGATTCAGTCTTGGCTCGTGACTCATCCGTGCATGGATCAGAGCAGCCTGTCACTGCCTGGGAATACTCTTTTTGTTTCAGGCTGTATTCCAGCTGTTAGCATGTGAACATGTCTGTATGTCAAGAGCCTTACGTTGTTTGTAGCGTTGCAAAACTCCCTCGTAGCTCTCCCCATCGCTATCTCTGTGATTCTGTTATGGCTGCCTGCACATCTCAGGAAGGGAATGGGGATGGTGCCTAATGGCAGAGGTGTTTGTTGGAAGTGCTGCTCAGTGTGTCCCACCTGACAGATCTGGAACTGGAAGCTACAGTTTGCTCCTGACCCAGAACTATTAAGGTTCTCTGGGGAACAGTTGTGGAAGAGACCTTCTGTCAGAGCAGCCTGTAATGGTTTTGTACTGTGGACAAATGGCCACGATTCGAGCTGTGAGATGCTGTGGACTCCTCTGTATCGCACTCCAGAGCCGCACGATGGATGAATGGAAGTGCTTTCACTCAATGTTCGGGCAGGCACTGGGAACACAAGACTCTGTAAGAGCCCTAGGATTTTCTTGAAAACATCTTCCTTTCCATAGGGTCGTTTTTATGTGTAGCTCTGCATGTAGCACTGTGCCTGGCGGCGAATGAACAAGCTAATCCCTGCGCTCCCTCCAGTTACTTCTCCAAGCCCTGTCATTAGGGCCACATTAACGACCAACAGACCAAATGGAGAAGCACGTAAATCCCACCATTTGAGTGTCGTGTAATATCCTTACCACAGGCAGGTCAATCAGATGAAGAGCCCTTCAATTAGTAAGCTGAAGCGCTTCTTTGTCTTAGCTGAGGTTATTGTCAGGACCCGCTGGTGCAGCTTCATCACCCAGTGTCTTGTAATTACATTTCCTAATTGGGTGGAGAATGGCAATTTGGATGATTCTCTTTTTTTTCCCCTTTTTTTTCCTCTTTTGTGCTGCCCAAAACTGACCAAAAAGGAGTAGGAGAGAGTCCCCCAGGGCTGCCGTGGGTTTGAAGGGAGAGCAGCACTGGGAACTGGGTTTTCTGACGCTGCAGTTTTAGTGCCGAAAGGGAATTTCACATTCAGAATTCACAAGTAGCTAAAAAACCTTGTCCCTGATTTTTGTACTGGCAAAACACGGAGCAGCTGGCTGCTGACTCTGGGAAGCACTGTGGGAGTCTTCCTACTGCCGGGGTTTTTTCTCGAGTGCTTAATTAGATGCTTCACTTTGGAGCCTATCTGCAGGAATGCAGTTGTTAAGCGCTTCGGCTGCTGATTGAAGGGTGAGATGAGGGAAAAGGGGATCTCTTACAGCATTTCTTAGTTATTTTTGTATGCTAAATAATAATAATATAAATATAATAAAATAAGGACCATTTAGTCAGCCAGAGTCTTAGCTGCCTTTCCAAAGAAATCATCCCACATGCAGTTAGGAGGGCCTGGGCAAGTTGCTGGGGAGAGCAAAGGCCACTAACAAATACTGCAGATAGTCAAAGGAAAGGTGAGTGGACTCTGCTTCGCCTCCCTTGTTCCTTTCTGTATTTAAATATGTGTTTTGTTCTCTTTCTACTTGCAGTAGTCTTCTCCTTGAGAAGACCCAAATGCAGCTGAATTTTCCCAAAGGAGTAAACCTTTGGGTTACAGAAGCGTTTTTCATCGGACACAAATACTTGTGCCCGTGCCATCCCTAGCAGGCTTCGGGGAAGCCGAGTGAAGAAAACAGCCATTTGGGGTGAATGCAGCGGTCACACTGTAGAGGAGAGGGTGTTGTCCCATGGATTTACCTCTGGGTTTGAGTAGCTTACCTTTGCTAAAGTGACATACTCACTCTAGTGCCTATGATGTAGCTTCAATGTGCATCAGTATCTGATAGGAGGCAGTGAAGATGGAGCTAGGTTCTTCTTAACAGTGCCCGGAGAAAAGAGGAGGCAACAGGCACAAACTAGAACATAGCAAATTCCATCTCACCATAAGAAAAAATGTTTCTATAGTGAGGATGGTCAAATCCTAAAATAGGTTGTCCAGTGAGGTTGTGGCTTCTCCATCTTTGGAGACGTTTAGAACTGAACTGGGAATGGTCCTGAGCAACCTGTTGTAGTCAAGTCCGCTTTCAGTAGGAGGCTTGGACTAGACACCTCCAGAGGCCCGTTCTAATCTCAACCATCCTCTAATCCTGTGATGTGGGTGCAGAGGAGGAGAGCAGTTTGAAAATGGTGATGAAATATGGGCTTGGCATCAAGAGTTCTATCTAAAGGGAGGAAACCATTGAACCTACACGCAGTGGTGATAGAAGTTACGGGAAACATTGGGTGCAGTAGTGACTTGAAAGGCAGTGGTTGTCAAAACATGGGAAGTGAGAAGTGGTTGTGGCTAAGTGATGACACACACAGGGAGTGAAGAAAAGAGGGGTTTAAACCACATCACAGTTCATCTCCTCAGTGAGCCAGATGGCAAAAGAACCTACAACTGTAGTGGATGTCCTCCGGGCTGCCCTGCCGGCATGACTCACCCTGGATAAGGGAAAAACGTCGTGTTGGAGGTGAGAAGGGTAGTTTAAAGTGATCAGACAAGTAGCTGTAGCAAGAACCTCTAAGTGCACTTGTATCTCTACAGAAAACAGATGAAATACTGATAGCTCCCGGCATTGCTGGTAACTCATCAATTTGTCACCAAGCAGACTCCACACAAGCCTGAGCCCTAGCTAGTTGCTGTGTATGCCAGGAATTAAACACGGTCAACTCCTTTTGGTTGTAGGAAATCATGAAAACAATGCCAAGGCCACCTACTCACGAGGGAGAAAAGTACTGCCCAGCAAAATGTGGCAGTAAAACAGTGCTGCCCCCGTGTTGTTTTGTGTTGTGGTCTCTGCTAGCAATCCCCAGGAGTTCAGACGAATTGTAGATAAAGGTAGATATTCATCGTCCTTTGTTCCTGCACAAAGATCTTCCAGACAATAAGACACCAAAAGGCCAAAACTGGGCATGGATATTCAGTTACTTAAAAGTTGGGCTGGACTTCGTGGAAAGACGTGGTCTTCAGGACTGACTTGGCACCACTCACCAGTACTGAGTTTGTACCCCCGCTCCAGCTCTTTACAGTATCTACTCTGCTTTAATTGAAGTGAAAGTATGATCTGCTGATGTTTGAGGTTGGGCGTGTGGCTTTGTGGTCCGTATCTAGATTAGACACAACATTCCTGTCGAGTGTGTGGGCCCAGGACTTGGATCCACCTGCGGAAACCGAGTGTCTCAGTTATGTGCGTTCAAAACGTGTAAATCATAGAATTACAGAATCATAGAATCGCCCAGGTTGGAAGGGACCTCCAAAGGCCATCTAGTCAACCCCCCAGCAGTGAGCAGGGACATCTTCAACTAGATGAGTTTGTTCAGAGCCTTCTCCAGCCTCGCCTTCAATATCCCCAGGGATGGGGCATCAACTCTCTCCCTGGCCAATCTGTTCCAGTGTTCAACCGCTCTCCTGCTCAAGAACTTGTTCCAACAGCCCATTTCAATCTGCCCTTCTTTAATGTGAAACCACTGCCCCTCACCCTATCACTCCAGGCCTTCGCAAACAGCCCCTCTCTAGCCTTCTTGTAGCCTCCTTCAGGTACTGGAAGGTTGCTATCAGGTCCTCCCAGATCCTTCTCTTCTCCAGACTGAACAACCCCAGCTCCCTCAGCCTGTCCTTGTAGCAGAGGGGATCCAGCCCCCTGATCATTTTTGTGGCCTCCTCTGGACCTGCTCCACCAGGTTAAGATTTAGGGGAGCACAGAGCAGGAAGGAGTGGGTAGGCTGATTCATTCTGCTGTAGCCTTTGTCATCCATCCAGACACAGAATGGAATTTAAAACACGAAGGTCATCGTTCATTGTCATCCTTCATATGTCAGTGTCCCTGTTTGACTTGGAAGCTTTCGGGTTCTTAAAGGTGACCCCATCATTACTAGGAGGGCTCTGAGAAGCTGAGTGTTTAGTGTTTAAGCAAATATGTCACCTGCATTTGGTCATTCTCAGCTCAGCTCTTCTGGTGACTCTCATCTAATGAGCTGGAATGCGAACAGTGAGCTGGGCTCTTAGTCACAACACCGATACTCACGAGCGTGTTCCGGGTTTGGTTTGCACGGTGATTAATGGTACGACCTTGCTGTAGCTGCGGTGAAGGGTGTGGGGTGTCATCTCCAACCACTTATGTCCCTGCAGAGTACTGATACAGCTGGGAAAACTTTATGGAGTGGAAGAGGAATCAGTGCGTGCCTTGGCCAGGGAATGTGGGTTTGCTCAGGAAAGGCAAATGCTTGCACGGGTATAGCTGTCCAAAGGAACCACTTTTGTGCAGCCCTCGAACATATCGTTGAGCCCTGTGGGGTTCACTTTGGCCAGATGACTCCTGCAGTATTTCTGATCTGCTGAGCTGATGACCTGTCACTGCTAGGGTTCCCTGGATGTCACCCATGTCAGACTGTCAGCTGTAGAAATACAAGACTGCACCTGCAGCACAGCTCAGCTGAGTTTGCTCTAGAAACTCGGGGAAATTAAATCAATCCTAATGCTTTCCCATTAGTTTATCGCCATCCCATGCAGCACGTGGTTTAGGCTTTGTGGGGCAAGCCTAAGCTGCAAACCCCTGTTTGCTGCACAGTGTTTATATAACACGATAAGGAAATTATGGCAAACCTCAGCTGTCCAAAAGTGGCCTTTCATGGTGCTGAGCTGTCTTATATGGAAGCTAAATGTAGAAAATGTAGGAGGTTAACTCGGTGTCCTCATACAAGAACCAGTGCAGGTGTAGTTGCTGCGGCTGTATGCATGATCCTTCTCTTAGACCAGCAACACCGGTTCAAAATGTGGCTTTTCCTGGTGCTGGGCATCCATCCATACTAGTGGTTCCTCCTGGGTTAGCTTTATCTGCGTGATCTCATCAGTCAGAGTGTTCCTAATCTGAGAGAGACAAGTATTCCGCTTGTTCTATGAGACCCTTACAAGCTACTGCCCACTCAAATGCAAAAACTTAGTAACTGCAGCTTAAGGACCATGTGATCCTTTAGACAGTAAAGCTGCTGGTTCGGAGCTGCACACATATTTGGTGGATTATAGGTTTATCACCGACAGCTAATCTTTTAAAGAACTGGCCTTAATTCCTTTTGTTAACGAATTACAAACAAAAAAAAAGAGAGAAAGAAGTTAAAGCTGTAATTAGACTTCTTAAAACTTGCTCACTCAGTGGCCGACCCAGCTAGGATAAATGTGTCATTAGGAGGTTTGTCCAAACACGATTAAAGGTAGTCACGTGTGTTGGGCCATCAGACACTGAACGTGTGCGCGAGGTTGAGAGTGCAGGCAGTATGGAAATGCAAATGTAATCCGTGGCGTCCTTTCTAGACAAATCACCATCTTTTGGCATAGTCACAGAATCAAAGAATCACTTGGGTTGGAAAAGACCCTTGGGATCATCAAGTCCAACAACCAACCCTACTCTACAGAGTCCATCCCTAAACCAGATCCCTTAACACCACATCTAAACCATCTTTACATACTTCCAGGGATGGTGACTCAACCCTCTCCCTGGGCACCCTGTTCCAGTGCCTGACTACTCTTTCAGTGAAAAAACGTTTCCTAATGTCAAGTCCAAACCTCCCCTGTTGTAGGTTTGAACCTGCTGTAGTTTGAACCAATTCCCCCTTCACTAATTTCTTGTGAGAAGAGACCACCTATTGTCACCATTTAACTCAAATCATGAAACCCAAGTGATCTTGGTTCCAGTGATTCTGGAAGGGTTGTGTCACACCTGGAGCTTCTAGTAGAGTCGTGTCACTGGCAACAACAATCAGACCCATCCCATGGTCTATCACTGTTGCTGGCTATGGTCTGCTGGTAGTTTAAGACATTCAGAAGTTAGTAGAGAGGTTATTCCTACTGGTGATTGGCATGTTCCCCCAGGCATAAGCATTTAACTTGTATCTATTTGGGTTTCTCTTTTGTTTGGGTTGTTAGTCTTCACATCACAAATAGTAAACTCTTTGGCTCTGGAGCTAGAGAATGTTTTTCCTTCTGCATAGTTAGGAGGTGGGAAGAAGAGAGCAGGTCCATTGACCTTTCTTACCTCACATCCATTTGTCTGAGTGCTTCCTCTCTTTCTGGTGATGGCATCTCTTGAAGGGAAGTTCACAAGATGACTGTGGCAGCACCGGATCTCTGTCAGCCACCATTCCTTTCATGGTTTATTGTACACCAGAGTCTTCCCTGGCTTGTGTCTCATAATACAGTTTGGAGAAGGGGACTCAAAGCACCTTTGCATCAGTTGCCCCCAGAGCTCACAGCAGTTGCAGCGTGTGGTTCAGGTGTTCTTCTGCTGATCATCATCCGGTTGCATGCTTTGAGGAGGTCTGCTGAGCATGGCTGTCACTGCCGCAGTAGCTCTGCAGGGAGGGGGATTTCTGCCATACAGTCAGTTGAAGCAAATCACTGCATTTCTACAAGGCAAGTCTGGCAGCTCGTGGAGGTGCAGACAGCTCTGACATGGCTGCTAACCAAAATTAAAGACCTAAATAGCTGTAAGAGTTTTTTATTTCAGAAAACTTCAGTTGCAAGCACTGACCCAGAGAAAAAGGCACCGAAGTCTTGAGTTTGCTGGGCTTAACCTGTAGAGAGGGAATCAGCTCAGGAGCCGAGAGCTGACTCAGAGGTTTTCAATTTTCCTGCCAGAGTGAGAATGATTTGCACAGAGGGACGAATTCCAGACCAGCTCCAAAGCAGGGTAGCAAGGAAGAAGCTTCTGTGATGTGCATCAATTTCTGCTTTGGGAACAGTGAAACCCAGTTAAAAGTCTTAGCTGCCTGTACTGCTTCTGAGCACAGATAATGCAGAGGATTTGGCTGCTGTCAGCCCTTTTTGTCTCACTAAACACCAGAGAATCCTGGGGTAGAACAGGGAGAAAAAAGTACTTGGGGAGAAAAGTCTAGTGCAGAGGAGATGATGGACGTGTCCTGCTGCAGCTGTGGAGAGCAGTTCTTCCTCCATGTGGGCTATCAGACTTTCCCGTTTGTCTGTGATGGATATGTTTGCCCTCACTCAGAGATGCGGGGGATGCAGTTGTCTGTATTGCACACACTGTGGTTTTGGGACCAGTTTCTGAGTGGTTCGCGGTCTGTCTGTGGCCCGAGTGAGTGGCAGCAGAAGAATTTTGAAGCTGTTTCTGTTGTTTGTGTTTTTTTCTTCCTCTGTGAAGAATGAAAAGACAAGGGTTGGGTTTGGTCTGGGGGAGCTGCCCCTGCTCAGACATAACAGTACAAACCCTTTGGACTGGCTGTGATTCGTAGATGGGAGGTTGGGGGTTCCAACAGAAGAAGTGGCAGTGAAAGATCCAGCAGAGCTCTTTCAGCAGGATAAGAAGCAGCATTGTCTCTTTAATCCTACATGTAGAGCTCTAAACCCAGGCACAGCACAGAACTGATTCTAAATGATTACCCAATATTATGTTGAGCCTCGATGTTACACCTGAGAAGCTGCAGCGGCCAAGGAATTGAATGCATCACCTCGGAAGGGCAGTACCGTCCACATCTTCACGTAGATTGTGCTTTTATGACTGCTCTTGCTGCCAGCTGAAGTCACAACCTCATGACTTAATTTAGGATATCGCTGCTTCAGGGAACGTAGTTTAAATATTAGACAGATACTTGGAGGGTGCAAGCATGGAGTAAGGCAGGGGGAGGAATGGAGTGAGAACGATGAGCGTGTCACTTATTGCAGATGGTTTCGCTCTGTTGGGACTCTGAATCAGCGGTGTTGATGGACCCAGTCACTTACCACAACAGGAAAACTGTCCAGTTTTCCTGCTTTACTCAAGGATTATCACAGGAACAGCATTACCTGGGGGAGATTCCTGTGCAGTGCGTTCACTGGGAATGATACAGCCTGGTCAGCACAAACCCATGACATGTTTACGTAGGTATTTAAATTTGAGGATCATCCAGTACCTTTCCACACTTTGCCACCCTGCACGTGTAACCAGCACCATCTACACACTCCCTGCAGGCCTGGCTGATGACTGTTCCCCCTGTCACTCTCTCGGTGATCCCCATCTGAACCTCTTAAGAAACCAAAACGAACCTCCCGCTCTCTAATGCTGCCTGACTCAGTCACTTCGCACGGTACACACGGAGCGCTGCTCGCCCCCAGCCTGGAGCTGGTTACCTGTGCACCAGTCGCTGACTGCAGGCTTCTTCAGCAGAGTGGTTTGGCTGTGGGTCTTCAGCATGAATTAAGTGGTCTGAGTCACAGCAGTGCCCTTTCTGCGCGCACCCACACAGCTCTGTTACGTGCGTGCGGCTCGTGGGAGGTGCACGAGGGATAGCAAACCTCCCTGCCAGCAAACAGGGAACACGTGTGTGTGCTCTCAGAAACCAGGAGCCGAGTTTACACCAAGTGAGAGGAAGTGAAGAGTGCACAGATGTCCATGGTCTGTGTGACTATCGGAATCCTCGAGGAATTCCTTTCAGCCAGCGGATTACAGTGAGGAAAACAGTGGGAAGGTGTCAGTGGCACATTTTTGCCCGCTGGTGGCTGTGTGACCCCTGGGGCATGTGGGTCCATGGCATTTTCCATATCGGTGTATGAGAGCCCCGGACTTTGGCTTCACTTTGCTGTAGGGCACAGAGTCAGCCTCTTCCCTGTCGCTTCTTCCCATCTGAAGAAAAGGAGTCAGTGCTCACTTGAACGCTTCTATGTTTAAGGACATACCTGCTGTTCTCCTCACAGATGAGCAGAACAACAACAGAAAATCGAGGGGTGGTAGTGGTTGCTTCCCTGGGCTTACAGTGCTCTGCGATTGCTGGAACATAGGAGGTTCCATACAAATATCAGAAGGAACTTCCCAGTGAGGGTGACAGAGCACTGGAAGGAGCTGCCCAGGGGGGTTGTGGAGTCTCCTTCTCTGGAGACGTTTAAAACTTGCCTGGATATGTTCCTGTGTGACTTGGTCTAGGTGATCCTGCTCTGGCAGGGGGGTTGGACTAGATGATCTTTCGAGGTCCCTTCCAATCTCTAACATTCTGTCATTCTGTGACAGGTGTCTCTGCCCATGGCAAGGGGATTGGGACTGGGTGAGCGCTGAGCTCCCTTCCAACCCAAACCAGTCTGTGATTTTATCTGTGCTGAAAAAAACATGGAAAGTGCAAGAAAAAAGAAATCCATAAAACCTTTTAGCCTTTTCCCTGGCTGCTTATTTAGGTGAAGTTATTTGGGTTTTGTGACTTCCTCCCCCCAAACCAAAGGAAAATTGCCATGAAGCAGACTTTTCACCCACTCCGAAAACATTGTCTTTCTGGAATGTCTCACACTGAATTAGTCAAGTGAAGGAGGCGGGTCACACCTACCAAGTCGAGGACAACATCCTCCAGGTGGCCATTTTATACCAGGATTATTTGGTTCTTTTTCATCGCTTGTTTCAAACAGAAACAACAGAAGATTTCACCGAGGCTGCGCAATGACAAGTAATGCAGGGTGTTTAACTTCAGCCTGGAAACTGTTGTCAGGGATTGATCACAGACAAGATTTTGACTGGAATTACTGCCTTCCTACCCAAACTCCTTTCTTAAATCTCCGCAAATGTAAAGGACTAATCACAATCTCAAAAGGAATGTTCCATTGCCCCCACTGTGTCTGGGCTATTTTGTTCTGTTTCCTACCTGTACTGGTTTAAGACTGGAGGCAGATTTTAATACTGACTTCAGTGGAAGTCCCGACAGCATCCTTTGGGATAAAGTCCTTAAACACCAAGTTTACAAAGCATTTAAGCATCTGTATAACTGTAGGCACTCGGGCCATCCATCCTCACTTAGCAGAGCACTTAAGCACTTACAGTAAATCATCCGCTTGATGGCTTCGCTGACTCAAAGCTTGAGTGTTCTGTCCTCCCCAGCTTCCACAGTGCAACCAAAATACAGAGCCAGCAGCTCCACAAGTTCCAGACCAGAGGATTTGCAGTAAGCAAAAGCCCTCCTCAGGATGAGGGGAAGACTGAGCACGATAGATGTAGCAGCAGGTTCACTCCCATGTGCCTGAATCTCTGCAAACACCATCCTAGAATCTCTTCAGTTGAAAGAGACCTTTCAAGATCAAAGTCCAACCTTCGGCCCAGGTCACATTAAATATGCCTCCGTGTCCGATATACTTTTCAATTAGAGATGGTTAACCCTGGTTTTGCTCTAGTTTCTCAGCTCTTGTCACCATGGCAACACTTTGAGACCCACCAACCACTCACCCCTCTCCCTTCCCTTCCTTCAATCAGCTTGGAACAGACTCAAAGCAGAGCATGTGGCTTTTATTTAGATGTCTCCCCACAGACACATGTTCAAACGCTCAGTCCTCTAGGTGCTCCCAACAGCACAGTGCTGTATTTTGCCCTCTGCGGGTGACAAGGTTAATGGTTTATAGGATTTACGGCTGGCATCGATTCCTGCACGCAACATGAGCTCTGAGCAACTACTTCACAGTTTTCATCACAAGCCCACCAGAGCTGTTGGCAGGGTTGCTGCTGATTTAGTTACTGCTGTTCCCATTCATCTCATCCAACAAAATAATCCTTCCTTTAAAAAATAAACAAATAAATAGGGTCTAGACTCCTAAACATCAATCTCTGGAACTTGCAGTAAGTCATCATCATTTATCTTCACCAGTTCAACTACTTTCTCTCCCCACAGAGAAGCAACAGTAAAATCTGTATTTATTAACATAGAAACTCTGTAGACAGGAGAGCAAGACTGTTCTCCTCCAGAGCCACCCAGGTTTTGTTCATGTAGAACAAAAAGCTAAGTGGGACACAGCAGGGCATTGGCTGAAGAGAAAAATCAAGGAAGCAAGATGCACAGGCAGGACCAAGCTGTCCTCAGCAAGCCCAAGAGAAACAGAAGACTCCAAGCACATGGCTCCCCCATCAGGGAAGAGCCTGCTGTCAGATCAGACTCACCCACCTGGCTCTGCAAATCCCTGGCTCTTGCTAAGAGGATGCTTCAACCTAAGCTCTCTGGACAAAGCGATTAGTCATATTCAGCATCTTAGCACAGACTGTTCATGTCATTTGCATGGCTTTGGCATGGGAAAGGCAAAGCAGGAAGACTGGAGACAACAGCTCCACCTAACCATGTTCCCGATGCTTGGATCCAGCTATAAAGCCAAGCTCTAGTCAGGTACAGCAAGACCTGATATCCTAGAGCCTCCTCCTTTCTTCATGTTGTAAAAGCTAAGAGAGGGGCAAGAACTACCATAAAAAGCTTAGTTTCCTAGACCACCACGATGAAACACCAACACCTGAGAGCAGGCTCCAGCAGAGGGAAGGAGAAGGCAATGCGGAATCTGAGATAGAATCATAGAATCTTAGAACAGTTTTGGCTGGAAAATACCTTCCAGATCATCAAGTCCAACCTGTCAACACCACTAAACCTTGTCACCCAGCCAACATCTGCCCTTCTCTTCAACACATCCAGGGATGGGTACTCAATCCCCTCCCCCTGGGCAGGCTGCTCCAATGCCTGACAGTCCTTTCAGGAAAGAAATTCCTCCTGACATCCAACTTGAACCTCCCCTGGTGCAGCTTAGGGCTATTTCCCTCACTCTGAAAACATCCCAAATGAAAGACATAGCCAAAAAAATGGAGACAGGACAGAACCACAGACTAGGTGAGGTTGGCAGAGACCTCTGGAGACCACCTAGTCCAACCCTCTCTGCATGAGCAGGGTTATGTCTGTTCCTATCAGCAACTAGCTGCCTAGAAGCAACCTGTTTAAAATAACACTCTGGTCCAGTTCAATTAGAAGTGCAATTAAAAATAAACAAATAAATCACAGCCTTGCGCGTTCATTGGTCAGATCAGCACTACTCACACCTAAGTGTTTTCCTAGGACACAGCCTCGGAAAAAAGAAGGTCTTATGTAGGTGGAAAGCTTTAATCACATACTTAACCCCCCCTAAGTCTATTTATGGGCTTGGAAATTATGGCTGTACTTGATTATTTTTCTGGAGGGAGGAAGCCTATGATTTCCTGAAGTGATGGGGAAAAACAGCAGAGTTCCAAGGCAACTGCTTTTACTTCAGTATTTAATGTCCACACTGCTAGGTTCAGCACTTTGAGAAACAAAAGTCTCTCCACAGGGCACTTGCGGCACCAGCCACCCCATTGAGTCAAACAACCAGGGCAGAATGGAAAACATTCAGTACAAAACCAACACCCCAGAAGCAAAGCTCTTCCTGGTCTTCACGGCATTTCCCAACTCATGCCTAACTATTTGGTACCAGTGAGCGTTGAGTTGAGACAAACAGCAAAGTCAGCCCATTCTTGCCCATAGAGGTGACTGCTCTGCTCTGCTCTGCTAGAGACGACAGATAAGCATCAGCCTCACCCTAACCATGGCGAAGAGTTGTGGAGATTCTCATCCCAGTGGAAGAAAAGGGAGTGGGAACACAGAAGTGAGGAACCAAACTGGGCTTCACTGCAATGAACAGCGTTTTAAGACGACAACATAAACAGCCTGGTGCTGAGGGCTGGCAAGCAGCTCTGAATTACACTATAAAATCAAACTGGACTCCTGAGATGCTGCTGCTGTGCGACCAGGGACAGGACGAGTGCCCACACCTGGGGTTTGGTCTTCCTCGATATGAAGGAAAGCAATGAATTGCTACAGGGTGATGGAGGCCACAATGAGCTGGGAACTCACTGGGGGCAAGTCAGAGCAGCTGTGAAGAGGAGGCTGAGGGGAGACATTCTCACTGTCTACAACAACCTGAAAGGAGACTGTAGGGAGGCGGGGGTTGGTCTCGTCTCACAAGTAACAAGCAAAAGGACAAGAGGAAACGGCTTCAAGTTGCACCAGGGGAAGTTGAGGTTGGCCATGAGAAGAAACTTCTTCATGTAAAGGGCCCTCAGGTCTTGGAACAGGCTGCCCAGGGACGGAGTTGAATCTCCATCCCTGGCTGTGTTTCACAGTCATGGAGATCTGGAGCTCAGGGACAAAGTTAAGTAGTGGCCTTGGGACAGTTGAGCTAGTGGTTGGATGTAATGAGCTTGAAGATCTTTTCAAACTTCAACAATTCTGTGATTCTCTTTGTCCCCACAAGGTAATTACAGATCAGCTCATGGAGGCAAAAAACAAAGCCACGGAAGAAAAAAGGGAGGAGGGATTTCAGAACAGAAATGTCATCTTGTCTTGCTAATAACTATTGTTTGTCTATCAAATAGTTTCCATTAGTGAGGATGATTCACAGCAAACACCACTGCCAGCCACCCCCAGCAGCACTCAGGCAAAAAAAACCCCATGATGCTGCAGCTCCCAGGGACAACATGCAAGAACCATACAACCTCCCACAGTGAAACGTCAGACCCAGCTCGCTGCTGTCACTGCAGCTATGCCTAACCAAGACCAAAAACGCTCTCTCTGCCCCCACCGATGCTTCCAAGCCATGGCAGCATCTTGCCCAGAGGGCACAAGTCACACCTCAGACCCAACTCTGCAGGTTCGCTGTCCTCTACAAAAGAATTGTCAACGCTCCGTGCACATGAGGATGGTTTCGGCACACTCCTTCCTGAAGAGGATCTATTTCTTCAAAACACTAAAGCATTTGTTCACTAAACCAAGTGTCGTGGTGGCTCGAACACTCTGTATCCAGAAACCACAGGAAAAAGCTGAAGACAATTTGACAAATGCTTCCCCTTTCCAAGATCAGAGAACCAGATGTTCAGCCGGGTTACAAAACACTCAGAACATCATCAAGAGCCATTCAAGACACCAAAGTAACGGAAGAGAAAGGCAACTGCTGTTAGATCCAACTTTACAAATTGCTTCAGATGCCAGGTGACTCATGGAGCTGAGCCCTCAGCATCTTCCATCAACCAAGAGAAAGCAGGGATATCCATCTCTCTACAGCTACCTACAAGGAGGTTGTAGCAAGGCTGGTGCTGGTCTCTTCTCCCAAATTACTAATGATAGGATGAAGGGAAAATGGCCTCAGGTTGCATCAGGGGATGTTTAGATTGGATTTTAGGAAGAAGTCCTTTACTGAGAGAGTGGTTGGGCACTGAAACAGGCTGCCCAGGGAGGTGGTGAAGTCCCCATCCCTGGAGGGGTTTAAAAACCAAGTAGTTGGAGCACTTGAGGCCATGGTCTAGGAGTTAGGGAGATGTTGGTATGAGGGCTGGGCTTGATGATCCTGGAGATCCTTTCCAGCCATGATGATTCTGTGATCTTCCTACTTAAACATCTGTTCACACTACCGTGGACACAAACCAGGGACAAGTCCTATCCTCAACCCAGCTTCCTCTGCATGGTGTCAACTGTTTTTGAAAGGTTCCCAGATTCCTAAAGTCTTGAGAAGTTGTTCAAATGGACCAAGATAGATTTTAAACAGACATGCCTCACAGAGTGATCTTTCTACAACTGCGGCCAAGATGTCCATTTACTTGGACAGACAGTCACAGTGTCCATCCCCTCACTTCAAGAAAGAGATTGAGGTACTGGAGCGGGTCCAGAGGAGCAATGAGGCTGATGAGGAGAGACTGAGGGAACTGAGTATGTCTAGCCTGGAGGAGACTCGGGGGACCTTCTCACTCTCTACAACTACCCGAAGGGAGGCTGTAGTCAGGTGGGGGTCGGGCCTTTCTCCCAGGCAACTAGTGCCAGGAAACTAGAGCCAGGACAAGAGGGCAGGGCCTGAAGCTGCCAGGGGAGTTTAGGTTCAATGTTAGGAAGCCCTTCCTCAAAGAAAGTGTGATCCAACACTGGAATGGATTGCCCAGGGCAGTAGAGGAGTCTCCATCCCTGGAGCTGTTGAAGAACAGACTGTCTGTGGCCCTTAGTGCCTTGATCTGGCCGCTGTGGTGATGTTAGGTCCTGGTCTGGGATGGATGAGCTCAGAGGGCTTTTCCAGCCTCAATCGTTCTGTGATTCTGTGTTCCAAATGACACCCATCAGACCCACTACTGTGATCACAGATCCTTCCTCACGTGAGTAGCATGGTAGGGTAGAGTAGTTGGTGTATTTGAAATGTTAGAAGGGTTTCGATTGCAGGAACACAGAATGACTTGGTCACCAATATGCCAGGGCTGACCTTACGAAGTGGTTCAACAGCTTTAATTACACGTTATCAGGACACACACTACCTTTGTGGCTTTTGGTGGTGCCTTCTAAACCGGTAGCCTGTCTGGATATAAGAACCATTATTGCGACAGATTGCCAAAGGGAAACATCCGTTAGATTTTGTAAAAATAATTCAAAATAAATAGAAGGAAGAGGGGGAAAGAAAAGGAAAAGGTGGCAAAAATAGAACTGGCTGGAAGCCAGAGACCATGAGAAGAGCTGGCTCACAGGAAACTGCCTTCAGCAGTTACTACATGGGACATTTTTTCCCACGTTTTCCATGGATCATGCAACAACAGGGTGGTTTTACGCAGCCCCAGAAAAAACACCGGACTGTTCACTGGCAATTTGGTTTGGGTACAAAACCAGTTCTTCTAAGAGCAATGCTACTCACACTCTGTTCTGCCGCAGCACAGCAAGAGTGTCATTAGCTCTTATTTTTATCTTGCTTGAGGTCACCTCGGAAAGGTGACCGGTTCCGTTATTTCCACTGCGTGGCTCAAAACTCTCCCTCCTAGGAAAGCCCTTTACCTGCCGGGATTAGGTAACACACCCATCCCACAGAATCTCTTTGGTTGGAAGAGACCCTTAAGCTCATCAAGTCCAGCCATCAACCCAATGCCACCCTGCCCACTAAACCCTGTTCCCCAGCGCCACATCTACTCATTTGTTGAACCCCTCCAGGGACAGTGACTCCCCCCATCCTTGGGCAGCTTATCCAAACCCTGACCACTCTGTTAGGGAAGAAATTTTTCCTGATGTCAAATCTAACCCTCTCCTGGCACCACTTGAGGCCATTCCCTCTTGTCCTATCGCTTGTGACTTGGGAGAACAGACCAACCTCCAGCTCTCTCCAGTCTCCTCTCAGTTAGCTGTAAAGAGCAACACAGTCTCCCCTCAAGCCTCCTTTTCTCCAGATTAACCAACCTCAGTCTCCTCAGATGCTACCTATCAGACCTGTCTCCAGGCAGCTTTGTTGCCTTTCTCTGGACCAGCTCCAGCACCTCAATGTCTGTCTTGTATTGAGGTGTCCAGAACTGACCCCAGCATTCAATATGAAACCTCACTAGTCCTGAGCAGAGGCACCTGCAAACCCCCTTCTACTAACTTTATCACCACAAAGACCACAAGGAACAGCAGGACACTGTCCTGTTCTCCTTGTCAAGGATGACACCAGGGTATGTCACCACTGGAAATCACATCAACAGGGAGCTCTGGCACCACCCTACAGCACGGCTCATTGACCTGGGCTCAGCACTATGGTCACTGGTATTTCTAGCCGTTGCACTCCCCACAGCTTCCACCACCTAACCTCATGATGACGAATCATGAAGCCTGTGCTCGGGCAAAATTTTCATCTGAGCTGCTTGATTTAACATTGTTTTCCTGCACTTTGTTATTCCTTCCTGAATAAGCTGTTTCCGCAAGGCTGCCTGGCTTTTCTTCCTAAGCTCCTGTCTTGATTTAATATCTCTTTCAGCACATCAGAAGCCCACGGACACCTCAGCAGTTAACCTGTTTGAGATGACAACAGCCCTGCTATTAACCAACTTTCTTCCAAGCAAAATGCCATGGAAAATCTCTGCTCTGCCCTGTGGAGCTGAAGAAAGGTCATGTCTTCTGCTGTGTTGCCGCTGATCGTCCTTCCTGTTCAGTTTGCAATCAGCCCTCGGAGAAGCCCTGCAGTTTAAAAGCACGACCTCGCGCAACACGGCACTGCTGCCGTATGCAAGATGGAGATGAGACACGCAATGGCAGGGCACAGTGTCCTCAGGAAACGCAGCGACTGCTCCCTGCAGTGTGGGATGTGTGCAGGGATGAGAACAGCACCCATGTCTTGACAGCTCACCCATAAAACACACCACTGGTCCCCCTCAAAGAGAGGATGCAGCATTTTTTTTTGTAATCAAGCAGAGATCCAAAACATCTCCAGAGGGCGACAAGATTTCAGCTGGACAATCCAAGACAGCTTGAAATCCATGTGGTATATGTGACGGCTCCCCTGCAAAGAGGCTCCTAGAACATTTCATGAGGGACTCTAGTGATAGGACAAGGGGGATGAGTTCAAGCTAAAAGAGATAAGAATTTAGGAAGAAATTCCTCCCTGTGAGGGTACTGAAGCCCTGGAACAAGTTGCTCAGGGAAGCTGTGGCTGCTCCATCTCTGGAAATGCCCAAGGCCAGGATGGGGCTCTGGGCAGCCTGGTCTGATGAGAGGTGTCTGCCCATGGCAGGAGGTTGGCACTGGGTGAGCTCTGAGCTCCCTTCCAACCCAAACCATCCTCTGATTCTGTCATTCTCTCTAACTCTACAGAAGTAGGTAGCATGTTTGCAGAAGAAATCGGGGGAGCTGAATGACATCTCCGTTCCAGAAAGACAAGCTCTCACATTTTGTAGGCTGCTCTTCACAAACATTGATTTATATCACAGTGACAATATTTTGTTCTGTCTGCCTGGAGAACAGCATCGGAGCAATCTGACCTGACCAGGTCCCAAGTCCAGTTCATTTGTGCGACAGCATCCCCACTGCTCATCCCCTGCTCAAGGGGGACTATTTTCAGACTCCTAAGGCTGACGATGACCTCCCAAGACCTTTTGCTCTTGTGCAAGCTGGTAAGGAGAGCTGGAGGCTGACCTTCCCTGAGGCTCTTCATTATCTGTGCCCCTACCAAGTGCAGACCTCAGACCTCTACCCAGTCTCCCCCCACTTTCTGATTTCCCGCTGTGCAACCTATACCTGAATCCCAGCTGCCATATAAAGCCCCTAAGAACACTAATACTGCTCCCTGCTGGGGCAGGGCACTGTCTGCTCAGCAGCATTACCTACTGATCCATTTCCCAAGCCCTACAACTTCACCTACACTGACCTGGCTGTGGGACCGAGTTGCTTTGCTCTGATAAAAGGTTCTGCAAGAAGCCACCCTCTACTCCAGCACCAAAGGCTCCACGGGGTCTCTGCAAGTGAGAAACAGAGGGACTACAAACCAGCAATAGCTCCAGACTTCTAGGGCTAAAGCTGGTTTTTCCTGCTCAGAGGCTCTAAACTGATGCTTTGAACAGAAAACACCCCACTTCAGCTGGAAAATAACCCATCCCACTGCACCAGCTCTCAGTTAGAATCACAGAATAGTTTATGTTGGAAGAGACCTTAAAGATCATCTAGTTCCAGTTGCTCTACTTTGTCTAAATGTCCCAATGTCCCTCTGCTTTTTGGTCTTTTGTTTTTTCCTCTCAAGAGCAAGTTCTGCCCACAAAGTCATGTACTTGAAAATGCTTTGAACCCACAAATCACAGCTGCTGTGCCCATGTACATGACTCATAGCCACAGGAAGGTTTGTCCAAGGCTTGCCTACCCTCTTCCAAAGATTAAAAATTTGATGCAGATTACTTCTTCTGCAAATGTACTCTAACCTCCACAAGAGCCAGGTGACCTTCAGCTTCCTTTCAATGGTGAGGCATGGAGACACCACCCTTAGCATCTCCTGTTCCTCTCTTATCTCCATGACTAGCAAAATCCAAAACCTGGTGACACTCAAGAGCCCCACGATCCCAGGGGGTCTCCAACCAGGAGGGTCCCAACAGCAGTCCCACCAACAGGTGAAACACCCTCCTCTACCAACCCCATTTCAAGGTGATTGGTGTCTTTCCAAACAGGAGGACAAATGCACTCCGGGAGGACTTCTCCAACACACCAATGGTTTTATTTGTCAATGACTAGTGGTGCTGCAGAAACAGACCCCACGCTTCCAACCCGGCCCCGGATGTATTCTGGAATACTCCTCAGAAGCAACACACCCTGGTACAAACAAAACCACTTTCGTGTCACCACTGGAAGACCAGAAAAACCATTTGAAACAGGGAGGGAACTGCCCACAACGGGCAGGATCAAACAAGTCACGTTCCAGCACTACAGAGCTTTTGTAAGATTCACTTCTTCCATCTCACACAGTGACAGATGAACACCCAGAGCAATTAAACATCTCGTTATGTCAGCACATGCGACACCCAACGAATCTCAGGATACAGACAACACCCAGAAGGTTATTCTCTGCTCCTCCTGCTCTGCCCTCACAGAGCTTATCAGCAAACAATGGGAAAGGCACAAAAAGCACCAGGGAAAACCTAATTGCCACGTTTTGTGTACATACAGGACACGTTCCGTTCCGAGGCATCTGTCTGGCTTGTGCAGGATCTTTGC
The DNA here is from genome assembly GCA_028565055.1 of Phoeniculus purpureus. Taxonomy (NCBI): domain Eukaryota; kingdom Metazoa; phylum Chordata; class Aves; order Bucerotiformes; family Phoeniculidae; genus Phoeniculus; species Phoeniculus purpureus. Next base: position 42,586 of record JAOXOE010036735.1, on the reverse strand, counting down.
AATTCTGTTCTTTGCACAATGGCTCAGTCCAAGTAATTAATTTTTTCTGAATGGTTCATTTGCATCAGACACCTGGCAGCAGGCGAAGAGCAGCCACAGCAGCAGGTGCTGCTCCCATCTCAGCCCTTGGTCCTGAGTGACACCAGCAGAGATGCTGATCCCACTAACAAGAGATGCTGGTCCCACCAACAAGAGATGCTGAGCAACATCAGCACTCCTGTGGGGAGGAGCATCGATCTGCTGGAGGGTAGGAAAATGTTGCAGACAGACCTGGATGGGCTGGGTCAATGGACAGAGGCCAACAGGATGAGGTTTAACAGCACCAAGGGCAGGGTCATAGAAACATAGAATCATTAGGGATTGGAACAGACCTGGAAATATCATCTAGTCCAATCCCCCTGCCCTACACTTTGGCTAGAAGAACACCCTGCAGCTACAGACTGGGGAATGAGGGGCTGGAGAGCAGTCCGGCAGAGAGGGACCTGGCAGTACTGGCTGAACAGGAACCAGCAGGGTGCCCAGGTGGCACAAAAGGCCAATGGCATCTGGCTTGGATCAGCAATAGTGTGGCCAGCAGGACTAGGGATGTAATTTTCCCCCTGTAATGAGCACTGGGGAGGCCTCCCCTCCAGTACTGGGGGCAGTGTGGGGCCCCTCGCTTCAAGAAAAGAGATGGAGGGGCCAGAGTGGGTCCAGAGGAGGAACAAGGCTGGGGAAGAGACTGGAGGGAAAGGCTGACAAGGAGAGACTCAGGGAGCTGGAGGTGTTTATCCTGGAGAAGAGGAGACTCAGCAGGTCGGGCTCTTTTCCCAGGGAACCAGTGCCAGGACGAGACAGCAGGGCTTGAAGCTGCCAAGGGAAGGTTAAGTTGGAGTTCAAGATGGAGAATTCGGTGAATGGCTCCCGTTAATCCCAAGAAATGAGAATCAACACTGGAAGAGATGTGGTGAAGCCTGTAGAGAATGAGGCTAGAAGACAACCAATTCCTTCTATGTCTGTAACCACTTTTTCTCTGTGGATGTCATTCCTTGTCTCTCACAGGCACATGGATAAATGTGCAGTTCCTCTTAGGCAGAGCTGCAGCACAACCTTCTGTAATGCCCCAAATCCCAGAATCTCTTAAGGAAGAGACCTTTAATATCATCAAATCCAACCTTTAAATGTCCTATCAGATCAAAGATCTTTAATGCTTGTTCTGCTGTTCCTGGTACAAGTGGAAAAACATCTCCAAGCAACTCCATGGGAGAAACCAAAGAAGGAAAAAAACATTTAAGGACAAGGAACCAAGACAAAGATCAGTGAACAGGATAGGGGTTGGGACTGCAACAGAAAAGCTCCTCAGTGCTACACACACGTTTTCTTCCCACCAAGAACAGAAGACACTCAGGTCACAAAGACGTGACAGCCACTACCCAGAAAGGCTGTAGGTAAAGTGAACCTTGAACATAGAGACAGTATTTCATACAGATCACAGAACATTAGGGATTGGAATGGACCTTGAAAGATCATCCAAGTCCAATCCCCCTGCCACAGCAGGATCCCCTAGACCAAGTCACACAGGAACATATCCAGGTGGGTTTTAAACATCTCCAGAGAAGGATATTCCACAACACCCCTGGGCAGCCCATTCCAGGGCTCTGTCACCCTCACCGGAAAGAACTTCCTTCTCATATTGATGTGGAACCTCCTCTGTTCCAGATTACACCCACTGTCCTTGTCCTATCATCAGATGACACTGAGCAGAGCCTGGCTCCATTCTCCTGACACCCACCCTTCACATATTTATAGACATTAATGAGGTGGGAGAAAAGAGAAAACCCAAAAAAACCCAACACATGAAAAAAAAAAAAAACAACAAAGAAACCAACCCCATATGTACAGGCAAGAAGAGCTTTTGGGAATAGGAATGTTCACCCAGCTCTTCACCATTCACCTGCAAACTTTTCAGGGAGATGGTTTCATCCCATTGAATTACTGAAATAAAGATTTACATTTTTTTTAAATTAAAATTAAAAAAAGAGGATTGTAAGGGGCTACAAGCCAGTCTGTAATTTATCCTACATAAACAAGCAGCATCCCAGAGTGTTTGAGGACTGAGCATTAAGTAGAAGCAGACGCTGGTAGTTGTACAATATGTTGTTTCCTTCTGAAGAAGTTGTGTACCACCTGCTCCTCCCATTTGCTGTTCCTGGAGATGCTGCTGGCAATAGAATTCATCATCTCAAAAAAAGGAACCAAACCAACCCACCACCACTTACTTGGGTTAACTGACCAGCTCTAAGGAGCTGCTGGTATCAAGAAGAACTTTTGCAGACCCTCCCTCAATCAATACTGTGCTGTCCTGCCTCTGGGTTTCACATCTGGTAGAATATTAACTCAGCGTTTGCTGCCGCTCAGGAAACTGCTGCTTTAGACACTCGGCATTTTTCCCCTGTAAGCTCAAGTCACTCGTGATTCCAACAGAAACAACCTAAACGGCTTCTGCCTCACACGGTTGCAAATCTGTGGGAATTAACGGACTGAACACCGATGTTCTCCCTGTGAAATATTCTGAGAATGTTTAAAAACATGGCTGTGATAATTCTTTTTGCAGGTTCCCAGTGAAACACTAGGGCTGTGATTACATCTCATGTTTTGTTTGGAGGACGTGGGGGTTCATTGCCCTGCAAGTGGGTAAAATCAGGTGATATTTAGGTTCAATATGTGCCTGAGGTTACAGAGATGGGCCTTAGACAGAAGGTTCTGCTTCCCTTCCTCCCTTCCTTCGTGCAGGATGCACTACAGCTACATGGTGACCACAAAGTGCTTTGGGGCAGCCCTGAAAGAGCTGCAAGAGCCAGACCAAGACACATGTGAAGCTCTTCTGTGCTGGGATGAGGGTTGTTGGCAAGGTTAAGAGAGGGTCACTGTTTGATCAGCTTACTAAAATGGGAATTAGACAAATGATTACTTAATTACAAGAAGCTCTTTTGCTCTCCAACATCACCTCTTCACCACACAATGACCTGAGAGCAGGTTGAACATAGCTGGAATCATCTACACTCTGGGTACGGACAGGATTGGATCAACACTCACTCCCATAAGCAGACAGGATCTTACCTACCCCTCTGAGCCAACCCCTCACCAGCCTGCACCAGCTTTGCTGGTTACACATATCGCTATTTGGGTTGAGCTTTGGAGAGGAGCAGACAGCACGTTCAACACCTGCCATCAAGACTTCTGAAGCTCCAGCTAGCACCAGTGAATTAAAATGCAGAATGAACTCGACTTCACTGTTGCTCTTTGCCAAGAGCACCCACCCAACAGCTTTGTCTACATGTTCATCTCAGATCCTCAAAGCACTCTCTCCCATTAGAGTGTCTGCATTCATTAGCTTTGAAGGACACAGCTCAGCTTTTCCTGACCATTTATCTTCTTGCCTAATGAATCACGTTCAATTACACGCAGAGGCTGGAGAGCAGCAGCTATGAGAAGCTTCTCACACCCATTGAAATGAAAACCAGACCTTTTCTTGCTGGACAAGGGTTGACACCACGAGCAGGACCCCTGGTAGCTCTGTTTCATGTCCACAACAAGAGACACACTAATAAATTTTCACACCTCATCTGTTCCTCTCTCTCACTGCCTTGCACAAACACACTAGACAAGTTTTACGTGGACATGGCACTTCTTTTTAGCATCTTGAGAATCCCAACAGTCCGTCCGCAATTCAGCCTGTCACTCTGATAACTGGGTAATTCTGAGCTGGATACCAGCACTGTGACATCCAGAGACACCCAGAGGACATCCTGCTACTGTCCCTCTTACTCTCCTGCTGTGGACATGTACTCTGACTTCAGATAGAAGGAAAAAGAACCTCAAAGGGCTGCAGTAAGAGCAGCAATGCCATGGCCATAAAAACGACCCCCAGCTCACAGGTGTGAGCAACATGTCCTGGCCTTTCCCCAACTCCTCACTTCAGAAAGAAGAAGAGACAGCCCATGAAAGAAAAAAACCAACCCCAAACCTATGACTGTGCTGTGCTGCCCGTGCAGGACTTGAAAATGTTAAGTAGCTGAGCTCAGCACTTCTCTTGACCCAAGAGCAACAACCAACATCCCTTTGCATCTGCTCCGTGTTGCAAACCCACATTTCCCACAAACAACCCCAATAAAACATATCAACAGAGCAGAGCAACTGGGCGAGCACGTGGTACCTGACAGACAAGTCATTGGCATGTGCTGAACCCAACAGTCTTGGCAACCACACACCCCGAGTTTAAGAAATGCCACAAGCTGAGCTCACAGCACTCGTTCTTGCCAGCACCAGCTGCTATCGCACAGCTCAACCCCTAGAGCATTTCCTATGGAGAACACGCACCGGCACCCCAAACGATTGGCAAAAATCCCAAGGAGTTTTTATTTTCACCGAAGCTTCCACAAACACCTTCACAGCCCAGGAAACGTTGGTGTTCTCTGTCCAAACCACCATCAAAAGGCATGGCGCACGTACGCACACACACATGAGGCAGACGGGAGGAGGATGGGAGCGTGCCTGTCCAACTATGTGGTGCTGTTGGAACAAGCCCCGGAGCCTCTTCAGGCAATTCATCCCAGTAAAGGCAAGAGATGTGCAGCATTTCCAGTGCTCTGCAGCAACAACTGGAGACAACCAGAACACTCACCTTGAGGCGTGTCGTCGTCACAATGTCAGTCACCAGCTACTTTAGTTTGGGTTCCCACAATCTGAAACAACACAGAAGGTCTTGGTTAGTGGCAGTGTTTGAAAGGGAGACGTCTCCCCTTTTATGAAATTAATTAAAGGTTCGTGATTAATGAACTACCCTCCTTCTCTGCTGTCAGTACCAGTTACACCAGAACGTGAATTGAGTAGCTGCGCTGGGAAGTGCTGCTTAGCAATCCCAAGGGATGATGCTCTCTGGTACTACAGCTGTTTGTTGCATGACCTTGGGCACATCCTCAACTAATTGGTGCTTTGGTTACTCCAGTATCTTACAATAATATTGTCGCAACACTATTAGTGAGGATTAATTACAGCTTTGCATACCCTGGGAAAGGCTGGATAGAGGAGGAGAAGCACCTGGAAAATGCAATTTGTTGGTGTTTGCGAGTTGCACTGAGTTGCCCAAGAAGGAGCGGGGACAGACAGACTTATCTGTCCAGATTCAAGCCAACAGCCCGCAAAAGCGTAATTTTCCAGACCTATCATCCTTTAACCAGCAAACGGAGTCTCTTCTCTGACCATCCAACTTGGAAACAAAGCATTTCATTTCACAGAGGGGTAACAACAGGCAGATTCAGGATCTTGCCATGGTTAAGTGCCACAGGGCAGCACCTAAATCATGGGCGGAAAGCAAGGACCCCATCCCTATGCTTTCTGAGCACAGGGCAACTTTCTGAAAGCAAAAAAGAACAGTCTGTCCTGCACACTGCTGTCATCACTGAGGGTAAAGATGGAACCAGGGGAAATGCTAAGGAAAACTCAAGCCCAGCTATTTCTTTTCTCTTCCCACTACCAGAAAAAGAGAAGTCAATTTCTTCAAGACACTGGCCAGGCGTGGCCCCTACTACCTTTGGTTAATTCCACATGTCTGAGAAGGAAATCGGCTCTAAGCCGGTTAGACTTGCTAAGTAAGATTTGTCTGAAGCCCAACCCTCAGGGTGCACTGTCATGCACCAAAGATCTAGTCTTCTTCAGCAAGGAGATGCTGCTTGTGCAGACACTGTTAATAATGGTCAGCAAAACTCACACACCTCATACGTAACTGCTCTCTCTTGAGCAAAACAGCACTCAGCACCTGCTAATCCTCAGGGAGCTCCAAGTCCATAGGCAAAACAGGAGATGAACAGAGATGGTACCACCAGGATTCCTTTTCTACAGCTCCTTATGCGCATAGATGGACAAGCTCTGATAGACGAGCACCTCCAGCAAGAGGAGCTCCCAACATGTTTCACAACATCTACTCTTTGAGAGCCTCTAGTCTCATCCTAACACTGTGATGAAAGGGAAACAGGCCGTTGCAAGCAGTGAAACACTGATCAGACACCTACTGACTTCCTGCAAGAGTCACACTCTATTCACTCTGCCTTTGGAACCTCAAGATTTTGATAATCTGACACATTCCTGTAGACAGAACAAAGATATGAAGGGAAACTTGTGTGGTAAAAGAACGCTGGGGATACCACCTGACTCCAGTGCTGAGCAAAACAGAGAATAGAGAATATTAAGACGAGGCTAAATTAAACTTGGATCAGTATTTTATTATGTTAAAAGAAAATAAAACTGACCCTAAACTGCAACAGCCACATAGCAATGAGTGAAACCACCAACACTGACCTCATGGGAGAGGAGGGAAGTCCTTAAGCACTGCCCAACAATAAGCACGGGACCACTATCAGAAGGAAAGAGGACAGTGACCACACAAGGACCTAGAGACCTGCCAGTCTAGCCCAGACTCCTGGAACACATAATTCATTGTCTCTCTCACAACCAAAAGATGGTGAAGTGATCAAACTCTGATTCTGTAAAGAACCAGCCAAGACGAACTGGTCTGATCTAGTGTTGTGTTACAGGATAGGATTACCACTGGGGAAAAAAGCAGTATAGAGCTTCATCCACCAACATCTCATCTGAAGGCCAGTGGGCTGAGCCCAGAATCATGAGCTGGAGCTCAAACCCACATTCCTCTTGTCAGTGCTGGCAAGTCACACCCCAGAGAGAAACAAACTGGATATTCAGCTTCCACAGTCAGATTTTCCAGAGTTCCTCTGTCAGAGCCATTAGCTTTGGACTGTTAACTGGTGGCTGCTGCATAGACATGCCCTAACACAGGAAATAATCATCCAAAGGATAAAGCTAGCAGTTGTCCAACGTGTCTGAAAGCCTTGAAAAGGCCATTTAGGTAAGTCTAAACAACAGAGGAACCTACCGAGTGAGGGCTGTGCATCACCTTCACTGGACAGTACAGAAGAACTAGGTAGATGGGGAGGGGATGTTGCAGAGAACCCGTTACCATAATCAAGAGTCTCCACTGTATCTCCTGTAATCCCTTCCAGCCTTTCTGCAACCTGCCCACTGCAGATGATGGAGACTTCAAGACATACAACTATATTATAGAATGGCCAGGGTTGGACAGGACCTTAAAGATCATCTAGTTCCAACCCCTTGCACAGGCAGGGACACCTTCACTAGATCAGATTACTCAGAACCCCAGCCAACCTGGCCTTCAACACTTCCAGGAATGGGGCAGCCACAACTTCCCTGGGCAACCTGTTCCAGCATCTCCCTACCTTCACAGGAAAGAATTTGTTCCTCATGTCCAACCTAAATATGTATTTGCTTTTAAGAGCAGTCGGTGTTGCTCTAACACTGCTCCTATTCAAGCAAATTTGAATCCTCTGATGACAAGGTACTTCTGTTACTAAGAAGCTACCAATTCCAAATTGCTTTCTCAACATCTTCCTCGCAGTGATTCTGATTTCCAGTGAGTTTATCCAGGATCTACACAGTACAACTAAGCCACATCCTTTCATTACCTGCTTAGCCCACTTTCAATCTACTGGCTTTAACACTACAAAAGATAATATAGTCCAGAGCTTTCTGTGAAGAAAGAATAGCTCTCAACTTTCTTCTTCCATGAGGTTTCATGTTCAACTCCTCACCAGGAGAGATCTGTATGGCTCTACCAAAATGCCAGGGAAAGCCAGCAATTCATAGTAGCTAAGGATCTGTCTTGGATCACATCTCAGGCGACCACAACCTGAGCTGTTCCTTTCTCTGCAGATTTGTATCATGGAATCATAAAGGTTGGAAGAGACCTCCAAGATCATCAAATCCAACCATTAACCCAACCCCACTCACTAAACCATGTTTCTTAGTGCCATATCTACATGAACAATGCTTGAAAAACATCTTCGCTTTCTTCTACTGCCAGAGAATCTCCACTTTCCCTAAAACAGACCACAGCATCTTTCTCTCGATACTTGCACATCTGGTCTTCAGCCCACAAAGTCAATCTAAGCTTAACCGCTGACCACCACTTGCCAACCACACGACCACACTGAGCCCTGCCAAGCACAACTTTTCAAGAGGAAGCATTAAATTAACAGTTTCCCTCTGCCCTACAGGCTTCCACTGCTTTTATGTCCAAATGCCTCCCAGCTGATAGCTATCACCTTTCCAGTTCTTCTATGATATGGCAAAGGATCAGTTATCCCAGCAGAGGAGGGTAACTGAGGCACAGAGAGATTATTTACTGCAAGTTCCCAAGAAAATCTTGGAAAACATGCAGGGACCTAGATTCAGATGACATCTGTTACAGGGTCTCAGTTGAGTCTAAGGAGACTTTTTCACAGCAGCTCCATCAGCTTTGAGAAGCCCACAAATAGCCCCAGTTAAGGATTAAGAGCTGAAAGAAACTACCACAGGCAACTCAGCAACAGCCTGCAAATCATAGAAGATTATAATGCAAAGGTTGATAAATCACAGAATCACTCTGGTTGGAAAAGACCCTTGAGATCATCAAGTCCAACCATCTACCCTACTCTACACAGTTCACCCTTAAACAAGATCCCTCAACACCACATCCAAATGATCTTTAAACCCGTCCAGGGGTGATGACTCAATCCCCTCTGGGCAGCGTCTAATTGTTCCAATGTCTAACTCTCCCCTGTTGTAGTTTGATGCCATTCCCCCTTGTTCTATCACTAACTGCTTGTGAGAAGAGACCAGCACCAATATCTCCACAATGTCCTTTCAGGTAGTTGTAGAGAGTGATGAGGTCTCCTCTCAGCCTTCTTCAAACTAAAGAGCCTCAGCTCCTTCAATCGCTCCTCTTAAGATTTATTTCCCAGGCTCTTCACCAGCTTCGTTGCCCTCCTCTGCATCCACCAAAACACACGTAAATAACCCATGATAGCCAAATGCCATCCTAAAAAACACATTCAATTTATGGCATCCATATCAGAAACCCATGAGGGCTCATCTGGAAATTCTAAGTGCCACGCACACGAAGCATCACTTGGGAAACGTATTGTTTCGTTAGACAATGGATCAGTTAAATTTGTGGTGACCTTAAAGATCAGAAATCTTCCAACAGGCTGCTTTGGTAAATATGGATCTTGAATCAGAGTCATTCAGGTTGGAAAAGACCCTTGGGGTCAAGTCCAACCATCAACCCTACAAGTTCACCCCTAAATCAGATTAATAACCTACAGGATTCTGCCAATCTAGACAAGAAAAGTTAACAAGTTAAAGAATTCACTTTCCTGAGCAGTTCAAACTGCAGCTTCCTGATGCACAGGTTTTAACTCTAAGATCATAATGTCTTTCCACAGGAGCTGCTCCTCTTTCTGACTGAAATTCCAGTGCCTCCAGGGATGAGAAGAGGATGTATCTGTAGGACAGCACAACTCAAGGGAAGGACTTTTCACAACAGTCTCCTAGCATTCGCAGAAAACAAAAGGATCCAAGACACGCACTGAAGACATAGGAGAAACACAGAACCAGAGCACAGCTGCTCCCACATGGAGCAAAATCCCCACCACGCACTTAATGAGGCAGGAGCTCCGTGGAAACAAGTAATAATGCAATCCCGTAATTACAGACTGCTCCATAATCCGCATGCAGAAGGCTGCTGCAGAGGCTGCACAAACACCCTCTATTCTACTCTTCCCTGAAATATTAAAGGGTCCCTTGAACAGGCTTGTTTGGGTCTGCGATCCATCATCAATATGTTACTAAGGTCAAGTGCACCAAGAATCTGACAAAACAGGCACTGTCTGAGCTGCAAGGGCTTGCAGGCCTTGCAATCTGTTTCTGCAGCCACATTCAAAACCCACATGGGACCGTACAGAACTCTGAATTCATTGACAAAATAATAAAAAAGCTTATTTAAAAGTTATTATGGATACTATATAGAAATACCAAGCCTTTGGCTGCCCCTTAGTCCCTATATGAATGACAAGGGCATTGCAGGAAGAGTGCATTAATACCCCTACCCAGTCTAGAGGTTAATTGGGATAAACCAGGAGACATGGAAGGGTTTTTCTAGGTCACCTCAACCACCAGCAACAATGGCAAAAGGATTCAAATCTGTCTTAGAAACCTTACTTTTTAACAGATTTATTAACTTTTAATTAGTAGGCGTCCGCATCACTCTAGTTTTAAATACCGCTTCCTCAGGACGGGACCTGATCTCAACAGCATTTGCATTCCAGTCAAGGAAGAAGGCGCTTTTCTTCTTCATTAAAAAGGCTGACAGTAACGTAATTAATGAGCAGCTCTGAATCTTCTTTTAAAACCCTCTATTTGAGATCAGAATGCTGCTGCTGCTGCCTGTAATTATAGGTGCTGAGCAAAGAGCTTGTCTTGGTACATGCCAGAATGTTACACAAATAATTCATCCTCAGCTTTTCTGCAAGGTAGAGACTTTCAAAGGCTCAAGATGCTTTCAGGATGGAGGGAGGTTGATTTCAGAGAAGCTTGACACTACAAGCAGATACTCAGCTAAACATGTCCCTGACGAGGAAAGGCTGAGGAAGCTGGGTCTCTTGAGCTTGGAAAAAAGGAGACTGAGAGGGTCACCCCATGAGTGTTTATAAATATGTGAAGGGTGGGTGTCAGAAGGATGGAGCCAGGCTCTGCTTAGTGTCATCCAATGATAGAACAAGGGGCAACGGGTGTGAGCTGGAATATAGGAGGTTCCACATCCATATGAGAAGGAACTTCTTCCCAGCGAGGGTGACAAAGCACTGGAAGGGGCTACCCAGGGAGATTGTGGAGTCTCCTTCTCTGGAGACATTTAAAACCCGCTTGGATATGTTCCTGTGTGACTTGGTCTAGGTGATCCTGCTGTGGCTGACTGGACTGGATGATCTTTGGAGGTCCCTTCCAATCCCTATTAGTCTGTGATTCTGTGAAATGCTCCAATAGATCCCAAAGCCAAAAAGGAAATGGCTCAAACACAGGGTTTTGATTCTGAAGGTAATTTTTCACCACACAAGCAGCCCAACTAACCTCAGTGGCTCCTACCACAAAACCATCAGTAAAAGCAAGCTACAGCAAGCTGAGGGCTCGAGGGATCCATCACAACATAGTCTCTTTGACAGTGTGGTTTTACTGACGATGCAAGGAAAGCGCTCAGGAGCCAGCAAGTACAGCTACAGCATTGACTGTATCACACAATCACAGAATCACAGTCCAAACCCTACGGCTTGAGACAGAGAAAGTATCTGGCAGGACATGCAAAGTTCACCTCACCACAGAGGCCAAGCCTGCTCAAGATTAGCACATTAAGAAATCACCTCAAGGAGAGCAGAAGGGCTATGAAAGATCTCAGTAATGACCTCAGGTACATTATAGACCTCAATATTTGGGTGTGCAGATACCCACAAGCTCCTGACCTAAGCCTCCATGCCCTGTCAATTTATTCTTGCAAAGCTGGTACCCACTCAGTCTCACTTGACTTTGAGGGGTTTGACGAGGTTTTTAATCCTGCATCACTGTAACCCTCAGACCACCCCAGGACACAGCTCTGTGCTAGCTGCCAAAGGCTGAGTCAGGCTAATCAGCAATGTGCCGCTGCACACTGGAGTTGGCACGTCAAGGAATCACTAAATATTCCGTCCAGCTCATTAATCCCTTAATCGATCCCTTCACATCGATCACAGAGCTCACCGTAATTGCCAGGTTCAAAATCATCCATAAGATTATTAGCAGAGCAACAAGAACAGGACCCCAGATGCCAAGTCACGGCCACGCAAAGCCCATACTAATGTCCACATCTCCTCCTCTGCATCAAACCATGGCACGATTATCTATATGCAGTCCCCAGGAAAGCAAACAAAGCTACAAGAGCACTCTGCAAACACAAATCATCACCTGGGTGCAACACTCCTAACTTGACCTCACAGGACAAAGGTGGAGTCCAGAAACTCCACTGCTGGCCATTGGGGTTGCTGGATGCTTGTGCCTCAGCATAAACCCATGGAACACAGCAAGTGACACCTGCTAGGGGTGTTTTCTCCACCACTCACTGTCTCTCTGCAATCCTCAAGTCAGTCATCTCTTTCACCAGTTAGCTGCAGTGATGCGCTACTGTCCTTGTCAGCACACTGTTCTACTGCTTCTAGAAACCCTAAGGAACATGAGAGCCACAAGTTGTAACAGTGGAAGGCTATCACCATCATCACCACCAGGTAAGGCCCATGATCTCCTGGGGTTTTTTGTGCCTTGAAATCCCCACAATTCATATTCTCTACTCAGCACTGATACCGCAACGGTTCACAGAATCACAGAACATTAGGGATTGGAACAGACCTCCAAAGATCATCTAGTCCAATCTCCATGTCACAGCAGGATCACCCAGATCCAGTCACAGGGACATATCCAAGCAGGGTTTTCAACATCTCCAGAGAAGTAGACTCCACAATCTCCCCAGGCAGCCCCTTCCAGTGCTCTGTCACCCTCACTGGGAAGAAGTTCCTTCTCATATTGATGTGGAAACGTCTATGTTCCAGCTTACACTCATTGCCCCTTATCCTATCATTAGATGACACTGAGCAGAGCCTGGCTCCAACCTCCTGACACTTGCCCTTTCCACATTTATCAACACTCATGGGGTCACCCCAGTCTCCTTTTTTCCAAGCTCAAGAGACCCAGCTTCCTCAGCCTTTCTTCATCAGGAAGATGTTCCATTCCCTTCCACCTCACAAAGCCCAAAACAGAAACACTCATAGATCAACACAAAAATCATCTTCCCATCAGCTGACTGCAACAAAGTCCTGCCGTGCTGGCCATCAGAGGCAGAATTTCTGTGCCAAAGTCGCACAGGTAGCACTACGTAGCCATTATTGCCTCACACAGGACTCTCCTGCACTTGGCCAAGGGACAGAACCAAAGCACGACTTCCCAACCAAGAACATAAATCCAACATTAAACAAAGCAAGCAAAGGGAAAACAACTCGCCAACCCCATCGGTGAACATCATCTTCGCTTCTTTCCTGGAAGGGTAACAGATGGGTAAATAATAAAGAATCAGTGGTTGCTGGGGATTGCAGCCAATTCCACATGTTCTGTCTTTGCAGGGAAATCATCCGCATCATCTCACCCAGTGATAACTTTGATGATATGAAGTGACGGCTATGCTTGCACCACTCATACCTGACCAGGACCAGCAGTTCTGGGTCCTCTCCAGCACTTCACCCACGTATTCTATCCCTGTCACTCTCTGAATCACCTTAATTATTCAGTATCTGCTACAAAACAAGGATTTCTTTACAGAAGATATTGGAACAGGCTGCCCAGGGAGGCAGTGGAGTTGCTGTCCCTGGATGAGTAGATGTGGCATTAAGGAACAGGGTTTAGTGGGCAGGGTGAGGTTGGGTTGCTGGTTGGACTGGATGATCTTAGAGATCTTTTCCAACCTTAATGATTCTAAGAGTGCAAGGTTCTAAACGTAGCACCTACAGAACCCACATCAGTAAAGCATTTGTTTTCTTGTCAGGCTAGAAAATAAATGGATCCAACTAGCTCTGGCTTTGCCAGATAATGAATGCACTAGCCCAGTTCTTCATAGGCTTATTTGTCTTAGAGTAGAACAGCTTAAAAACCTGGACAGAATATTCAGTCCCTGTCAAACACACTGAAAGCAGTTCTGTCCAAAGTAACAAAGATTTGTAAAAATTAAAAGACAATTTCCTCTCTGTTTTCTGGACAAAGCATGACACCAGCTACATCTGCCACAAGAGCATATTTTATCATTAAGCTACCCCCTTTAAGCTACATAAAAATCAACCGCTGCACGAAAGGCCAATGGCATCCTGGCTTGTAGCAGCAATTATGTGGCCAGCAGGACTAGGGATGTCATTCTCCCCCTGGACTGGGCACTGGAGAGGCCCCCCTTTGAGTACTGGGGTCAGTGCTGGGCCCCTCACTTCAAGAAAGAGATTTAGGGGCTGGAGTGGGTCCAGAGGAGCAATGAGGCTGGGAAGGGACTGCAGGGAAAGCTGAGGAGAAGCTGAGGGAGCTGCGGGTGTTTAGCCTGGAGGGGACTCAAGGGAGACCTCTTCTCTCTCTCTCCAACTCCCTGAAGGGAGGTTGTAGTCGGTTGGGGTCAGGCTTTTCTCCCAGCTAGCACCAGAATGAGATGGCTGCCAGGGGAGGGTCAGGTTGGATGTTAGGAAGCCCTTCCTCACAGAAAGGGTGATCAGACAGTGGAATGGACTGCCCAGGGCAGTAGCGGAATCCCCATCCCTGGAGGCATTTAAGGACAGCCTGGCTGTGAACCTTAGTGCCCTGGTGTGGCTGCTGAGGTGATGTTAGGTCCTGGGCTGGGCTGGATGAGCTCAGAGGGCTTTTTCAGTCTCAATGATTCTGTGATTTCTGCAACAAGGCTGGATTCTACTTTAAGTTTTTTAATTTCTTCAATTGTTTTTCATCTTAATCTTTATGTTCATCTTTTTCTACTTAACTTAATTGTTTCAATTAAGATGTTTATCAGTCACAGTGAGATCCCATTGCCACCAAAGGAAGAATTTCCGCTCCTACATAAGTTTTGAGATACTATTTTGGAAACTTGCTCATGAGACACAAATATTTCAGAGTCTTTGCTGAATTAGCTCCTACGACAGCACAACAAACCATGAAAATATTGCCAACCATTTCAGAGGGAGCAAGGAAAGCTGCCTGCGACTTTCCCCAGTGGAAACCCCTCCATTTATTTATTAAAGGTGAAATTTCAAAAGGAGATACCACATTCAAATCCTTAGAGAAGTTTGTTTTGCAAAGAGCTTCATCTGCCAAGAGGGTTTCTATTTTATTCATCATTCTGTTGCTCTCACTTTGTTGCCGATGCTACTTAATTCATCACGAAGAGATGCCTGACACAAGTGTCTTGCCTTCTACCCCAAATAAATGCTTTGAAACTAGAAAAGAAAGCTACCAGTGCTTGGATGGGTAGAAATTTTCTGTCCTATGGGAACCTGCAGATTATACAGCAGCAAACCTCACCACCTTAACAACAGAAATAAATCCCAGTGCAGTACAGTGGCAGAGATGATCACCATTCCTCCTCTTCAAGCATCTCTTTTTACAGCCTCTCTACAGGGCAGCAATAGAGGAGGACAAAGCAGGACACTTGACTCAGCCAGCTCCTCAGAATCATCACTGCAGGGCTGCAGGGAGCCTACTCACAGCTCTCCTTTCCCAACCCAACCCCACTCTGCCCACTAAAACCTGTTCCCAAGTGCTAGATGTACCTGTTTTCGGACACCTCCAGGGACAGGGACTCCTCTCCACTTCCTGCACAGCCTGTTCCAACCTCTGACCACTCTGTCAAGTAAGAAATTTTTCTTGATGAAGAGACCGACCCACACCTCTCTACACCCTCCTTCCAGGTAGCTGTAAGGAGCAGTAAGTTCTCCCCTCAATCTCCTTTTCTCAACCCCAGTTCCCTCAGCCACTCCTCATCAGACCTTCAAGGTCCCTTCCAACCTTTGAGATCCAATAAATTTTCAAAAACTTCTGTGTTTCAATAAACATCACGTAACCTCGTGGTGCATCTTTCTACTGAATGTGATTTATTACCAGAGGACCTGTAGGAGTTCTCTGTTCTATGATTCTACCATACACTCCAGTCTCAGAGCTTCGGACCACTGGGATATTCTATTTAGTGCTCATTTCTTGACCCTCCCATCATCTTCCCAGCCCTGTCCATGCAGCACAAGCCCCCAAAAATGAAAGCATTTTTAAAAAGAAGCTGAAGGAGCACTGCAGCACCATAATCTACATCAACACCTACGGCTGGGTGGCAGAGGAGAGCAGCAGCTCTGTGATAAAGCACGCACACTCTTAAATACCACTCGTGTCCTCACGCAACCCAATTTGCAAAATCCCCAATCCAGTTTCACAACTGGTTTTAAGAGCATCTGTCACCCAGCAGGCAACATCTGCTTCAGCTGGACAGGAGGGGAGATGGTGGCTGCTGCTGCCAGCTTTGCACTGGGCTGGGCTTCAGCCACCACGCGACCACGACCAGGTAAAACCGGACATGCGGCTGCAAAGCAGAGCCCAGCAATAACCCAGTCAAACCATGAAAACAACCATAAGGGGATTACGGCACCAATGTCTCCTTCACCCACCCTTCAAAATCTTCCAGGCTAGCCTGATTTACACTCAGAAGTTCCTTGCTTGCCAACATCTACTAACCCCATGACAGCAAGAGCTTCAGGCAAGTCTGTGATGGTAAGATCACAGAGAAGAACTTGATTCAGTGTTCGAAGGGGAAAATTCCTTTCCCTTTCAAATGCAGATAAATACAAACTGATTTAAGCTCATATAAACTTCATTTGACCCTGTACTAGTCAGGTTAGAACTTCTCGAGTGAAGTGCCGTCTTTGGGGTCTCCAGGGCTGTCAGGCATATTTAGCCTAATAAGCATCATTAATCACTCTTTGACCTCTCTTTTCAGCCGTGGGCTGTGCTTCTCACCCTCTGGGAATGACAGGACATAGGGCTACTCAACGGGATGGGACCAAAGAACCAACGCTGTGGGAAAGTGGATAGTGGAGTAGGGAGGAAGAGTACTTGGCAAAAGACCAGGAAACAGAACAATCCAAAATGGCCATGACAAAGAATTCCTACAGGTCCTCTGATGATAAATTCTCTTCAGTAGAAAGCTGCACCACAAGGACTGACTTGAGAGGACACCTGGGTACAGTGCAGCAGCTGGTACAAACTCACACCTCATTAGCCACCATCGCTCATGTCAGTACCTCACAGCTGGTCCTCAGTCACTTTGGGGTAGAGTTCACAGCTCTGCCACAGAAGACCAAAGGGCAAGGAGAAAAAAGGGAATGGTCCATTTTAAGAGCTAAGCAACATTTACAGATCCAGTAATGACAATAATAAATATTGAGCCCTGGAACACATTGAAACATACTCTAGGTACCCATAAAGTTTGGGGTTTGCTGCTCTCTGTGACCTTCTGTCCTGAATCAGCTGCTGAAATACCAACTGATGTTCTTCTCAGTTATCTTGGCTCTCAAACAGTCCTGACAGTCCCATCACCACTGCCTTGTTTATCATCTCCTCCCCACACCTTCTGATCTGGACAAATATTTATCTTTGGTGCTCCTCAATCCCAAATTCCCTTCTCCTTAGCACCAGAGACACTTGGGAAGGACAAACTTTCATTTCCTTCCTCATCTGACAGACACACTGTTGTGCTTCCTCTCTGGTTGGAAGGGGGAAAATACAAATCCAGATGAACGATCGTCAGTTATTGATCAGCTTCTCTTCCAGGAACTCTCATGATGTCCCATTCACACAAGCAAGGACCCGACCCATGGCCAAAAAAACCCAGCAGTGAAACAGAGCGCCTTTATCTGACCCAAAACCAGCAATTAATAGCAGGAAAGAAGAAGCAAGCCAGGAACAGCAATGCAGAAAATGAAAGGTCATTTACAGAATCACAGAATTATTAGGGCTGGAAAAGCCCTCTGAGCTCCTCCAGCCCAGACCAGGACCTAACATCAACACATCAGCCAGACCACAGCACTAAGGGCCACAGCCAGGCTGGCCTTCAACACCTCCAGGGATGGGGACTCCTCCACTGCCCTGGGCAGTCCATTCCAGGCTCTGATCACCCTTTCCATGAGGAAGGGCTTCCTAACACCCAACCTGACCCCTCCCTTGGCAGCTTCAGGCCCTGCCCTCTCACCCTGGCACTGGTTGCCTGGGAGAACAGCCCGACCCCCACCTGACTCCAACCTCGCTTCAGGGAGGTGGAGAGAGAGAGAAGGTCCTCCTTGAGTCTCCTCTTCTCCAGGCTAAACATCCCCAGCTCCCTCAACCTCTCTTCATCAGACTTTCCCTGCAGTCCCTTCTCCAGCCTTATTGCTCCTCTGGACCACCTCTAGCCCCTAAGTCTCTTTCTTGAAGTGAGGGGACCAGAACTGCCCCCAGTACTCGAGGGGGGGCCTCCCCAGCGCCCAGTCCAGGGGGAGAATGACACCCCTAGTTCTCATGCTATTCCTGATTTTGTGGCACGTAAAAAGTGATGCAGCATTTCTTCTTCACAGAAAACTGCGTGCAGCAAGCAGCTACATTTTTATCATAATTGAATTAGTATTGGTAGAAATCAACTTCTTATCCTGTTAAGAAAAGGTCAACGCTACGCAGTGACTTACCAAGCGTGAAAATGGACTGGCAGCAGACAATTCTGACACCAAACACGTGTCATGAAGCCACCGATGAAATCAGGACCTCATGTGAGTCATGCGCTGCATCCTAAACACTATCAGGACTGCTGCTCTGAAGAGTTTCTCTATTAAGGACCCCAAACTCGTCCCCAGTCTCCGTAGGGGAGCAGCAGCACCTGCCCAAGCAGGCAGAGAGAGGTGAAAGCAGAGCTCTTGGAACCCAAGCACCTCCCAAACCTCCCAGTTCCTCCTCCCATTGCTGCCTGGGGCAATAGCCAAGCCCTATTTATTTAGGAAACACCAAAGTATGCAAGGAAGAGACCACACTGGAGAGACTAATTAAACATCTCTAGCCAGACACAGTCATGTAGTTCATTTTCCTGAGGTTGGTTTGACTTCTTCAATGTTTATTTGCCTTTGTGTGTGACCCAGTTACTCGAATACCAATGCAAAGGATGGATCAACCTTTCTTTTTAAGTGTTTGTGGCTGAATTCCTGATTTCTGCTGTCAGAGTGATGGGCACCCAAATATGTTCACATCATGTTTGCTAAGGTGTACTGGGCACTGAACCCAAGCACAGTAACATACTGGAATAAAGAGGTCACTGTGAAAGCCTTAAATCATAGAATGTATCAGGCTGGAAGGGACCTGTAAAGGCCATCTAGTCTAATAACAAGCAGGGCCATCTCTAACTAGAACAAGATTGCCCAGAGCCCCATCCAGCCTGACCCTGAATGACTCCAGGGATGGAGCCTCCACCACCTCTCTGGTAGTTCCAGAGATCCCCCACCCTCAGATTCAAGAACTTTCTTCTGTCCAGCCTCAATCTGCCGTTTTCTAGCTTCAAACCATGACCCCTCATCCTATCATTTCATGTTCTAGTAATATTCCAATGTAGCCATGAATGAAAGGTGCTGCTTATCGTGAGCACTTTAAGAGCTTCTGAAAGATGTTTTCAGTCACAGAATCACAGAACATTAGGGATTGGAATGGACTAGATGATCTTTCGAGGTCCCATCCCCCTGCACGTAGCCTAAGCATTTGCAGAGCAGACTCCCCAGGAGAAACAGAGACACAAAGCACAAGCTGGAATTGCTCCTCCATTTTCATCTCAGGCTCACGCCCTTTCCACATCCAACCTCACAAAACTCAGCCTTAACCAGGCAGAAGAGATTTAACCTTCACATGAGCTACAGCAACAGCCAGCAGCTTCAGCTTGGTAAAAAACACTTGTCACCCACAGACTGGCCAACAGACAGACAACACAACCTACAATCAGCAGACATGCTCTGCTGCCGTGCGAGAAGGGCTGGCGTACAGAAACAGCTATTTTGGTCAGGAATTGCATGTGGATCCAGTGGTTGTTCAAAATCTGTCTTCCCATCTCTGCTGTTATCTTCTGCTGACTGATTTGAGCCCATGTGCCCTCTCTTTTCAGCTACAGCAGAAAAGCCCTTGCCTTGGCACCAAAGCTTGACTCTGCAGGGCCAAGAGCACCAATCACTTGGAGAAGTCAAGTTCAGCAAAGATGGAAGAAGTACAGGCCCTCTGTTTCAGAAAGCTACCGTGGTACTGCAATACTATCAAGTTCTGTACAATCAGTTGCACAGAATGGAGAGCTGGACATGAACTGCAAAGGTTTTCTTAAACAAAAAATCCCAACAAACCCCACCCAGCCAAAGCTGGTGATCATATCCTGTCTACCAAAGGCATCGCTAGCTCTCCAGCCACTACTCCCAAGGCAGCCACTCTCAGGAATTTGTTGAGCCCAAGCAGGTCAGCACAGATTTCCCACTGCCCAGCAGCCAGGTTCAAACTGGGAGAGGGATGCTGCAAACAGCAGTAGCTCAGCTAGGGACAAGCATCAGTGGTTGAAGCATCAACTTCTGCCATTAGCAGTGGTGCTCTGAGAAAAGAGCAAGCATGGAAATACTGCTCTGGCTGGGAGCACAGCACTGTCTATCGGCACTAGTCTACCCCACCCAGCCGCTGTGCAATTCCCCGATGGTGCAATCCTGCTGCTGGTGGACCAAAAGCCAGGTCATGGGATACACACCCAGCTGGTCCCTTCAGTAAAGAGGCCAAGCAGCGCCTGAACGGCCACACACCACCATGGAAGCGAACAGCTCGCCCCACAGTCATTTAGTAAGTTCCTGATGGATAAACACCAGCGCAGTAATTCATAACACGTTGTTTCTCCATCAGCGAGGGCAGAGGAGCAAGGCAAACAGTGATTCACGAGAGGTTTATTGCAGTAGCAGCAGCACAACAAATGCTCCGATCTGTTATTTGGAGAAGGTTGTTTCAGCAAGTGGCAAAACCAAACCTGCATTTCTCCTTTTGAGAGTGTGGTTCGCTCACCACCCAGCTCCCGACCCCAGATGCCTGACTGCTAGGGATTTTTTTTCATCTGATAGCATCTAAACATAACTTGCTTTGGGTTTTTTTTAATGATGTAGTTAAAGAAATCTCCTCCCAGGAGAACACATCTAAAGCCAACTCCCAGTGTCAAATTCTTTACAACTTCTATTTGTTTTAATTGTCAAGTTGTTATTATTATCCTGTAAACTCTCCTGATATTCAGTCCTCATAAGGCAAATACCGTCTGAACTACAGAAGAGCAGTGTGTGGATATCTGAGCACACTCTGGCCAATTTTTGGTTGACACTGGATGGTAAAGCAGTTATAATCCCCAGTTTCCTACAGCCACACATCACAAAATCACAGAACATCAGGGACTGGAAGGGACCTTCAGAGATCATCCAGTCCAATCCCCCTGCCACAGCAGGATCCCCTAGATCCAATCACACAGGAATATGTCCAGGTGTGTTTTAAACATCTCCAAAGAAGGCGACTCCACAACCAACTTGGGCAGCCCGTTCCAGTAAACTGTCACTTTCAACCTGAAGAAGTTCCTTCTCATATCAGAAAAACACTTGTCCCCAAGAACAAAACACAAAACTCATGTCCCTGGTGGTCTTCATTCCTGAGACAAGCCCAGGCTTTTCAGTTTTTACACACTAAATCACCAAATCAGAGAATGGTTGGGGTTGGAAGAGACCTTAGAGATAAAACCCACCTGTATATGTTCCTGTGCGACTGGATCTAGTTGATCCTGCTCTACCAGGGGGATTGGACTAGATGATCTTTTGAGGTCCCTTCCAATCCCTAATGTTCTGTGATTCTGTGATCATCTACTTCCATAGGCAGGATCACCAGAATAGGTTGCCCAGAGCCCCATCCGAACTGGCCTTGAACACTTCCAGGGATGGAGCAGCCACAACCCCTCTGGGTAGCCCCTTCCAGTGCTCTGGCACCCTCACCCTGAAGAAGCTCCTTCTCACATTGATGTGGAACCTCCTCTGTTCCAGCTCACACCTATTGCACTTTGGGTGCCCCTGAGTAGAGTCTAGCTCCATCCTCCTGACATCTGCCCTTTCCAGATTAGTCAACATTCATGGGGCCAGCCCTCAGTCTCCTTTTTTCCCCAGCTCAAGAGACCCAGCTCCCTCAGCCTTTCCTCAGCAGGGAGACGCTCCACTCCCTTCATCATCCATCTGCGCTGGACTCTCTCAAGCAGTTCCATGTCCTTTTTGAACTGAAGGGCACACAAAGCCTTCATGAAGGAGCTGCCAAAAACCCCAGCTGGCGCTCCAGTCCAGCTCCCCAGCACAGCGCTCGTTCCGTTGGCATCACAGCCAACACTTCACAATTTGGCTGACACACCCACGAAAGCAGTTCTCAGCGCTCTCCCTGTGTGTTTACACCAACTGCTAAGGCTGAACTTACACTAGCCTTTGTGGGGTGGGTTTGTTTTCAGCCACAGAGCCTGATTTAGGGATTTCTGCATCACAAAACTGGGCCAGGAGAAAGTTTCTCTGATACCAACCGTTGTGATGACTGGACAAGGCCCACCAGCCTTTATTCTACCCTCAACACCAGTTGTGTTAATGTTTGGGAAGTCTGGTTTAGTCATCTCATATCACAGTTCTCAAGAGTTCTCAAGAGTTAGTCTGAGTCACAAGAAAACAATCTCTTCTTGTCATCTTCCTTGCCGTAAAAACAAAACAACATGGTTTGTGTCAGTCCTTCAGTGCTACATGCACATGGGGCTTCCCTAAACCCCCAGCTACCAGTCTGCCCTGCAGAGATACACAGATCATTAGGGGTTGGAGGGAACCTCCAGGGGCCATCAAGTCCAACCCGCCTGCTTGAGCAGGGCCACAGAGTCTAGGGCAGGTCACACAGGAACACATCCAGATGGGTCTTGAAAGTCTCCAGAGAAGGAGACTCCACAACCTCCCTGGGCAGCCCCTTCCACTGCTCTGTGACCCTTACAGTAAAGAAGTTCTTCCTCCTGTTGAGGTGGAACTTCCTGTGCTCCAAATCACACCCAGTGCACCTTGTGCTACCACAGGGCACAAGAGAAAAGAGATTGCCTCTTTCTTCTTGACACCCAGCCCTCATGGATTTTCCTCGTAACCTTCGCATCCCCAAGCCGAACAGTCCCAGGTCTCTCAATCTCTCCCCATAAGGCAGGTGCTTCAGTCCCTTCATCATCCCTGTGGCCCTCTGTTGGCCTAGCTTAATCAGATCTCTGTCCCTGTTGAACTGGAGAGCCCAGAGCTGGACACAAGATTCCAGATATGGCCTCACTAGGGCAGAGTATAACGGCAGGAAAACCTCCCTTGATCTGCTGGACACACTCTTCTTGATCCATCCCAGGATTCTATTGGCCTTCTTGGCCACCAGAGCTCAGGGCTGTTCCATGGAGAACTCGCTGTCCACAAGAACTCGAAGACAAAAATCAAGCTCCACAGACAGGGAGATAAAAATCAAACCCTACAGACTTCCCTTCTCAACCAAGAGAGTAATTTATAGAGAAAGATGAATAATTACCGCTCCAAGCGATAGCATCGTGCACGTAGGAGAAAAACTCTTTGCAGAGTAAACTATTTTGGAGAAACTGAAATGTTAGAGCTCCAGCTATTCTCAGTTGTTTGTCATTAGAAATAACAATCCCCTCAACCACTGAAGCTCTACCTGGGATCAAACCTCACTACTATTTAAATAATTCATTTCATCTCATGACCTGAGAAAGTAGTTTCAATTCTACTACTGGCTTTTCCCTGCCCTGTGTCCATCCTGTTTCCCCTGGGCTCTAGCAGCTGCACAGTAAGCCACCTTGGCTTTGCTGATCCAAAAGAAAATCAAGCAAAAAGGCAAAGAGATCCCCATTCCTAAGGCCTTGTTAAAGCCCAGAGACATGGCAACAGTGTGTTTACCAGACCTCAGGATAACCCTGATGGGAAGGGACCTCAGGAGGTCGTTGTGTCCAAACTTCCGCTCCAAGCAGATAAATTCACACAGGGGATGACAAGACATAACCTTATTATCAGGAGCAGTAAAGGTTAAGTGACCTTTTAGGGTTAAGGAGGTAAATGAAGCCTAAGAAGAGCTCAGCCACAGCACAAAACAAGGAAAGAGGGAGGGGCAGAAGACTCACTACCAAAATTAATTCATCTTTTTAACCACTTCTACTCAACAAGAAAACTGAATTAGCCCCAGTTCAATCATCACTACACCTCCCAGGGTCACTATTGCCATTATTAGGGACATCATTCTCCCCCTGTACAGTGCACTGGGGAGGCCTCCCCCCCAGTACTGGGGGCAGTGCTGGGACTCTCACTTTGAAAAAGAGATTGAGGGGCTGAAGGGGGTCCAGAGCTGCACACAAGGCTGGGGAAGGGACTAGAGGAAAAGGCTGATGAGGAGAGGCTGAGGGAACTGAGGGCGTTTAGCCTGGAGAAAAGGAGACCTTCTCCTTCTCTACAGCTCCCTGAAGGGAAGCTGGAGTGACGTGGGGGACAGGCTCTTCTTCCAGGCAACCAGCACCATGATGAGATGCCAGGGCCTGAAGCTGCCAGGGGAGGGTTAGGTTGGATGTCAGGAAGCCCTTCCTCACGGAAAGGGAGATCAGAGCCTGGAATGGACTGCCCAGGGCAGTGGTGCAGTCCCCATCCCTGCAGGTGTTGAAGGCCAGCCTGGCTGCCCTTAGTGCCCTGGCCTGGCTGCTGTGATGCTGTGAGGTCCTGGGCTGGGCTGGATGAGCTCAGAGGGCTTTTCCAGCCTCAATCATTCTGGGATTCTGTGAGACAATTGAGCAGTGAGGTCAGCACAGGAAATGCCGCTTGTGCCATGAGGCATTTACATTCCCAGAGAAGCATCAGGAAAGTTTGTTCCTTTTTCCTTCCTTGAGAACAGAGGACAAGTGTTTACAAGGATCAAGAAGATCTCCTTTCTTCTCCACCCACATGGGCTTGGCAGCATCCTGGGATTCTGTGATGTCAGCGTTGAAAAACCTGCAAGACATGGCTGCGGGGCTTTGGAGAAAACACAAACAATGGGACTACACACAGACTGAAGAGCTGCCCTTCCCTCCTTCTGTGTGCCCCACAATCAAAGAGAGACTTGTTGGGTCCCCTAATAAGTCTGGCCTCAGTTCAGTGGCTGATTGGAGTTGGCTCAAGGGATTAAACATTTTCTAATGGGAACTGATGAACCTTTCTGAATGGGGAGGTCTGTCTGGTTACCTGGGCAATGCTGCTGCCAGCAGAGCAGCTGGAATACCTTCAAGCGCTTTAAGAACCTTCACCAACACAAACGTTCTTGAGATCAGAACCATGTAGGAAATAACAAAACCACTGCGAGATCCTTGCAGGAGAGAGGAACTGTGTTGTTGTTCCCTAGTTAGGGAGCCTTGGCAGATGAGGCAACTGCTGTTTCCATTAGCACTCACTGGCATCTGTCGGCTCAAGCAGCCAAGCCCCAACAGCCCCTTTTGAGGTACCACAGGATCGTTCAAAGGGTAGCAAAGGGAATAATCACACTGGCAAGCACAGGGTCAGGGACTGGAACAGGCTGTCCAGAGACGCGGTGGAGTCACCATCCCTGGAGGGGTTCAAAAAAATGGGGAGATCTGGCACATGAAAACACGGTCTAGTGGGCAGAGTGGGGTTGGGTTGACAGCTAGATTTGGTGAACTCAGAGGTCTCTTCCAACCTTACTGGTTCTATGATTCTAGCATTACATTTTAGGTGCTAATCCTGCGACAAGATCCTACAAGCCCAGACTCCTTGTTGTCATTAATGAAGAGTCTGGGACCTCCCATATCTGCTCTGATGCTACAGTGTTTGATAGAGGACCAGGTCCCCAATCCCAGCTAGGGAAAACACAGAAAACAAGACTGGAAAACGCCAAAATTAAAATCTAACCCAATTGTTAAAAATTAAGTCATGGCTGAAAAGTGGTTCAGGCACAGATTCCACTGATGTCTCAAGAGCAAACAATGTTTGGGGCCAAATCCTGGTGATGTTCCATTGTCACATCCAGGCCTATAAAGCCCAACAGCTATTTTCCTGGAAAATAACTCCAGTACACCCATAACAAGATTTCTAGAGATTAAAGTCTGGGCTCAACTGTTGCGCTATCTAGTCTTTCAAATACCAGATAAAGAAAGAGTGGACTTGACAGGCTGCTGCTGCCCTCAGTCCCCAGGGAATCCCTTTGTAGCTCCCCACACATCAGTAATTGAGCCACAAATTTTTAGCAAGGTCTACATGTGGCTCACACGTAGGGCACTCCGGAAAGTGATGGCAAATTTCCTACTTCCAATAGCAAAACAGATCAACAAATCCCTAGCAATCTCTATCAAAACTCTAACACTCTCATCGCAGTCACTGCTGTCCTTCTCACAGGCTTTACAGGCAATAAATGAAAGCTACAGGTTGCTACTGAATGAGGAGCTGTAGTAACTTGAGCAGCTGAAAATAAACCATCCCCTATTTCTTCTGAGGATCTCAGGTAAGGAATGTCTCTGTAGGAGTCAAAGATACTATTAGTGATGATTATGGGTTCTGCCACAGCATAGTCTGCCTTCTGAAATGCTTTCAGTGGAAGATGCTAATTAATAACACAGTTCTTCCCAACCAATCAGACAGGAGCTAGATCACACACCATCACTTTTCCATCCTTTATTTCCACTCTCCTATCAAACTCACACTGAAATTCCAGGCATGACCCGCTACGCAGAACCCTGATGCCCTCAACACAATACAATTAAGTCATTTTTAAAAGTATTTTGATAATATTAAGTTGAATATAAAATAGCACGTTTAATATAAAATAAGTTAGATTTAAAATCATATGGTTCATTAGAAACTGTGTGTCCAGCAGGAGTAAGGAGGTGATTGTCCCCCTGTACTCAGCACTGGTGAGGCTGCATCTTGAGTACTGGGTCCAGTTTTGGGCACCTCAGTACAAGGGAGACATTGAGGGGCTGGAGCAAGTGTAGAGGAGGGCAATGAAGCTGGGGAAGGGCCTGGAGAATAAACTTGATGAGGAGAGATTGAGAGAGCTGGAGCTATTTAGTTTGAGGAAGAGGAGGCTGAGGGAAGACCTCATTGCTCTCTACAACTATCTGAAAGGACAGTGTTGGTGCTGGTCTCCTCACAGGTAATTAGCGAGAGAACCAGAGGGAAGGGCTTCAAGCTCCAACAGGGAGCTTGGACATCAGTTAGATTGGACATCAGGAAAAAATTCTTCCCAGAGAGAATGGTCAGGCACTGGAATGGGCTGCCCAGGGTGGTGGTTGAGTCCCCATCCCTGGATGAGTTTAAAAGAGGTTTAGATGTAGTGTTGGGGGATCTGGTTTAGGAGTGAATTTGTAGAGAAGGATTGATGGTCGGACTCAATGATCTCAAAGGGTCTTTTCCAACCTGAAAGATTCTGTGATTCTGTGATTAATGTAAAATGATATGTTCAATCTAAAATAGTAATAAGTTTAATGCAAAATTAAATATTAAATAAAATTCCTAAAGAATTGTTTGTAACTAACAGATGGCATCATGAAACAGGGATGGTTCTCTAGTAAAGGACAGGAGTCGGTTTAGGATTTCTGTAGAAATGCAGCAATTCTCTACGTCCATTAGATTTGCAATTAGACTCTTGTGGAAAGTCAACCCTATTCCAGTCCTCTTTTCCCCACAAATGGGGAAGAAAAAGGAGAAAGAAAAAAAAAAAACAAACAAGAAATCCCTGAGCTTTGTGAAGCTCAAGCTTCACAAACACAGGATTTAAATCAGACCATTATTACGGGCTCCTGGAGTCGTATCAAAGCTATTTGCTTCAAATAAGTGACAGCCTTAGCCCAGCCAGGCATTTTGTGTGATCTCAAATGCCATTTTAGAAATGTGTGCTTTTCCATCTGGCATACGGCGTGGTTTCACCAGTTGTCACTATAAAAATGTAAATGGCAAAACCAAAACCGAATGATGGCTTTTTTAGTATGGGAAAGGCAGGGGGGGAACGGGACTAACATCTGCTCTTTTATTGGCTTTGCTAGTGTTGGGGAAGTTAGTGTGTTAAGATAGGCAAAGTGAGAAAACCACACTGCTTTAAAGCACTGTTCTATCGTTATTTGTGTCTCTGAGCCATCAAAATGCTACCATCGCTGAGTGAGTTGGGACTGTTCAGCCTGAAGAAGAGAAGGCTCCAGAGGGGATCTTACGGCAGCCTTCCAGTACCTGAAGTGGCTACAGGAAAGCTGGAGAGGGACTTTTTATGAGAGACTCTAGTGATAGCACAAGGGGGATGGGGTTCAAGCTCAAAGAAGGGAGACTGAGATGAGATTTTAGGAAGAAATTCCTCCCTGTGAGGGTGCTGAGGCCCTGGAACACAGTCCCCAGGGAGATTGTGGCTTCTACATCCCTGGAAGTGTTCGAGGCCAGTTTGGATGGGATTCTGGACAGCCTGGTCTGGTGAGAGGTGTCTCTGCCCATGGCAGGGGTGTTAGAACTAGATGATGCCTGAGCTCCCTTCCAGCCTAAGCCACTCTATGATTCTAAATCAAGCACAACCCTTCAGAACACTGCTAAAAGAATAAAACCAGGCCAAAAGTGGTGGTCATCTTTGAAATATGTAGATCTGGTACTTCAAACACGGTTTAGTGGGCACAGTGGGGTCATGTTCACAGTTGGACTTTATGATCTCAGAGGTCTCTTCCAACCTTAACGATTCTGGCCTTAGCAATATAACTCAAGACCAGTTAAGATGTTGGCAGTTCATGAATGTCTGTATCCAACGTATCCCAGTAAGGGATATTGTTCACCATGTTCCCTAAGCAAATATAATAAACCATAATTTAGGATTAAATTATAATGTAATAAATGATAAGTACCACGATTAAGTGGTAAGAAGTTTGGAGCCTTAAAAATCTTCTGTCATTAACACCCCCTACAGAATCACACCACACACTTCCGGAAAAAAAAAAAAGCATCAGCTGAACACCTATTGGGCAAATGTGCCAAAGCTGCCAGACACAAACATGCAGCCCTAAGCACCTCTACATAGACATAATACACCCTTAGCAGCTGATTTAGTGTGAAAACAGGTGTCAAAACCCTAATGCACAAGGATGGCAACCAGCACAGCCACTCAGCTTCCAGGTGGGAACAAATCCCAAACTTCTTCTCCAAGCACATTCCAACTCAGACTTATATTGGACTCTCCCTGCCGCTTCATATATGCTCGTATAGGCTCATGACTAGTCCTACAGAGCCACAGAGTTGCTGAGGTCGGAAAGGACTTTCAAGCTCATTGAGTCCAACCCTTAACCCAACTGTCCCAACCCACTGCTAAACCCTGTCCCTGAGCCCCAGATCTCCATGACTGTGAAACACAGCCAGGGATGGTGATTCAACCCCTCCCTGGGCAGCCTGTTCCAAGGCCTGAGGGCCCTTTCCACAAAGATTTCCCTAATGCCCAACCTAAACTTGGACATTAAATGGGAGCTCTCCCCCATCAGTCTGCCACACAAAATTCCAAAAGGATCCATTTGCCATTGCACCTTGTGCAATCACCAGTCATCCCCCACCTTCCTCCTCAAACAATTCTCCACTGAGAGAAACTGCACAAAACCAGAAGTTGCATGCACCAGACATTGTCTAAAGGAAGATCCCTAATTAGGCCTATTTGGGGATTTACATTTTCATTTCAGCTTCAAGACAGCTGGGCTGCTCTCAAGGGGAAAACCAACAGCAGTGCAGTAATCCTTCAGGCACATTCCCCCTGCTTTGCTTCCAAGTTGCTGCCGTGGGGCTTGTGCACTGGTTGAAGGCACCATCGACAGACAACAAAAGGATGTTCCTGCCTGTCTAGGTAATGTAAGGGCTGCCTGACCCCCAGGGCAGTAGCTTTCAAGAACAGAGAAGATGTCTTTTTCTTCTCCTGAGGGTAACAGGAGAAATACCACAGAGCCTTTCAGGTTCAGAAAGATTAGAAAATGAACCGCCTGAACAACTCCATCCACCCTTTCAGCACAGAACTGTTCCTTATTCACACAGAGCTGCCCCATCCCACCAGCATAGGGTGTCACTGGCTAGTCTTGACAAAGATGCAAATGCTTGGACCACATAATACGCTTTAGCTGTGGAATGAAGCCCGCTGGTAGTAGCCATAGAAACTGAAGTGATACTTCACGCAGGTTTCTCGAGGGGTGGGTTCCTCAGAGCCCACTGCATTAAACTCACAGGAAGCTTTGGGATCAACACTGCCAACAACTGCCTGGGCTACAGGCATTAAAAATTAACAGAAAAGAAGTTACTCCAGGTAAAACATTAGTGTACAACATACACTGAGCCAGCCTTACAGAAATCACCAAGCAAACCACAGACTCTCACCCTACGAACAGTCCCATACATAAGGATTCAGAGAAGTACATAATGGACTCAACGATCTTTTCTAACCTCAATGATTCGGCGATTCTGTACCACCACCTGCCCTGGGGAAGCAGAATAATACTAGTTCCACATTACTTCACCATCCCCAACCCACCTGCCAGCAGCCTGAGCTGCTTTGTGCCTCCGACTGAGCACACAGCGTCTTTTGTTGATTGCCTAGAAAATACCACCAGGAGTAGTAGCTGAGCCCCTGACGCTTCAAGCTCTAATTCAGCTTTCAGCTCAGCTCAGCCCTTTGTCCTCTAAAAATAACTCATGCTTAATTGTAATTGCCTACAATTTTCTAATTCTTTTTGACCCCAAACCCCTAAATCTATTACCCGAAGGCAGCCACGGTAATCCTTAATGAAGGTGTGGGGACGGTGCCGCATGCGAGGGGCCATCTGCTTGCCAGGTGTTTCCTGGCTTAGCTTTTCCTCACAACACACAAGCCCTCCTCCTCCTCCCCTAATTCCAAGGAAGGCAATGTCTACCCCAAGACAGTCCTTCATTAAAGACACAGGCAAGGGCTTGTAGCAGAAAGCCCAGAAGGGCTGTTTATTGCTGTAATCCCTGCGACTACCAGCAAAAGATGGTGCCAAGGGTATTTCCGACTGGTAACAGGAAGGGAGCCAAGCACAACATTCTCCCTGTAACCCTAGGACTTGTGTCCTTCGCTCACAATCAAAAAAATAATACCACTAAAAACCAGCAGTAAAAGCTAAGAGAGAGGTTTTATATAAATGGGACCATTTGGATAAAATGCCCGGGGCAGGATCCCCCAATCCTAGTAATTTGATGTCTTTTCACAGAATCACGGAACATTAGGGATCAGAAGGGACCTCAAAAGATCATCTAGTCCAATCCCCCCACCACAGCAGGATCACCTAGATCCAGTCGCACAGCAACATGACCCACTCAGGGACATAAAGATCCTACAATCTTTATTTTCATAAATTGAGCAGTAATGTCCTCAAAAATCTTTGTTTTTCAGACAGGTTGAGAGCCCACAGCTCTCAGACACACACTCCTGCCCCTCCTCCCCTTGTCTGGTTCTCGGGAGCATTTCAGAGAGCTGGACTGGCCCAAAGTCAGTCACTTCTGCACAGCGCCAGCACTGCCCCGCCTCGACTTACTGAGCTGCCTTCCCACAGGGTCAGGCAAGGACCAGGCTCCATGGGAGCACATGGGACCCCCGCAGCCCCAGCTGAGATAAGCCTTGGCTGCCAAGATCCTGGGAAGCTTCTCCTGGTTCCCACTACAGCACTAAAATTTGGTTTGCTGCAAGCATCTCCCAACTCAGGCTAAACCCAGAAAACCTTCACTGGGGAACTCTTCTCAGGAATGGTTTTGGGCCGGCTGTACGCAAGCATGTCATCATCCATGGGTTACTCTCTGTGGTGAGTTCTTATTTATGTGGAGCTCTGCCCAGAGCTCCATTTCAATGCACAACCGAAATACAGCAAATCAGAGACTCCCAGAACGGTGGGGGTTGGAAGAGACGGTTGGAGAGCATCTAGTCCAAATGACCCCACTACTCCAGGTTCTCCTAGAGGGGAACAATTAAACATGAAGCTAGAGCTACAGTGGAAGGGGAAAACTGCCCAGGACCACTGGCTGTGGTGAGATTGCAGCTTGAGTACCTGAGACCACACCTTGAGGACCTTGGGTCCAGTTTTGGGTACCACAGTATCACAAGGACATTGAAAGGCTGGACCAGGGCCAGAGAAGGGCTACGAGGCTGGGGAGAGGGCTGTAGAACAGGCCCTGTGGGGAGTGGCTGAGGAGACCTTCTTGCTCTCTACAGCTACCTACAAGGAGGTTGTAGTGAGGCTGGTGCTGGTGTCTTCTCCCAAATTACTAATGAGAGGACGAGGGGAAATGGCCTCAAGTTGCATCAGAGGAGGTTTAGATTGGATCTTAGGAAGAAGCTCTTTCCTGAGAGAGTGGTTGGGCACTGGAACAGGCTGCCCAGGGAAGTGGTGGAGTCCCCATTCCTGGAGGTGTTTAAAAACCGCATAGCTAGAACACTCAATGCCATGGTCTAGGGGTTAGGGAGATGTTGGGATGAAGGCTGGACTTGATGATCCCGGACGTCACTTCCAGCCATGACGATTCTATGAAGGACTTTGAAGTGTAGCTATGAATTAAAACCATCATGGAAAGGGAAATATCAAGTGACTGGAGACACAGCATCTTGATCCTTGAGGTGCTCTTGCTCAGCCATGGGACTCTATGCATATTTTCTTTTCTTTGTAAAACCAAAGTTTCTGTTGAAATCATTTTCACAAGGCTCAAAACATTCTTCCAAGAGCTACTCATCTGCTTACTGACACTAGTGTGGGGCAGGGCTTGTTTACTAAACTCAGAGGATTATGCTTCAATCTACATTGTGCCCTGCCTGCAGGTAAGGGCAGTGGAGCAAAGAAGACCTACCCCAGGAGCAATCAACTGCAAAGGCACAAGGAGAGCCAAAGCCACAAGGAATTATCATTTCTATCATGTTTGGATGGGGAAAATGAGGGGAACATAAGGAGACATCCGCTTTTCATCTCAGCTAGTGGGATTGGTTTTGGGCACCTCAATACAAGACAGACATTGAGGGGCTGGAGTGCATCCAGAGAAGGGCAGCGAAGCTGGTGAAGGGCCTGCAGGGCAGGTCTGATGGGGAAGTGGCTGAGGGAGCTGGGGTTGTTAAGTCTGGAGAAAAGGAGGTTGAGAGGAGACCTTATTGCTCTTTACCGTTATCTGAGAGCCTGGGGGGGGGGGGGTCAGTCTCTTATCTCAAGTCACCAGCAATAGGACAAGAAGAAATGGCCTCAAGTGGTGCCAGAGGAGGGTTAGGTTGGACATTAGGAAAAATTTCTTCCCTGACAGAGTGGTCAGGGTTTGGATAAGCTGCCCAAGGAGAGGGGAGTTGCCATCCCTGGAAGGGTTCAACAAACAAGTAGATGTGGCCCTGGGGACAGGGTTTAGTGGGCAGGGTGGGGTTGGGTTGAATTGGATGATCTCAGAGGTCTCTTCCACCCATAATGATTCCATGATTCTACATACCCGTTCTCCAACAGTCTCTGGAAATCGTGGGCAGACAGAATCTATTGCTACTGTTGCATCAGCTCTGAAAATAAACCCACCAGCTACAGCTGGAACAAGTCCCCGCAGCCAGTTTTTCAAATAAAAACAGCGCATGTGCTTCTCACCTCCTTTCTGCCCATTTAATTTGTGCACAGAGCACTCCCCCACCAGATGAAAACTCATTTTTCATCCTCCTTTCCCTCTCCCTTAGGCAAGTGGAAGCCACCACAAATCTTACAAGGTCTGATTTCAGAGGAAAGACCCAGCTCTGCAATACCACATCTTCAAGGAAGTAGGTCTTCCAGATCCTACTAGTAAAAGCAGCTCCATGTCCTGATGTACAGAGAACATTAAGTTTCCGCAATATTTTTTCCAAATACTTATTCCCTCCTCATGCTTGTAAAAATAATTCAGCCCTAAAACACTTAAGTTACAGAATCACAAAACGTTAGGGTTTGGAAGGGATCTCGAAAGATCATCCAGTCCAATCCCCCTGCCACAGCAGGATCACGTAGTCACACAGGAACATGTTCAGAAGGGTTTTAAATAGCAGACTCCACAACCCCTTGGGCAGCCCATTCCCTCACTGGGAAGAAGTTTCTTCTCATATTGATGTGGAACCTCCTATGTTCCAGCTCACACCCACCGTCCCTTGTCCTAACACTGGATGCCACTGAGCAGAACCTGGTTACATCTTCCTGACACCCACCCTTCACATATTTACCAACATTAATGGGGCCACCCCAGTCTCCTTTTCTCCAAGCTAAAGAGACCCAGCTCCCTCAGCCTTTCCTCATCAGGGAGATGCTCCAATCATTCATCTTTGTGGCTCTGCACTGGACTCTCTCCAGCACCTCTGTGTCCTTCTGGAACTGAGAGGCCCAGAACTGGAATCAAGATTCCAGATAAGCTCTCAGCAGGGCAGAGTAGAGAGGGAGGAGAACCTCTCTCAGTCTACTAACCACCACTCTTCTGATCCACCTTGAAGTCAAAGTGTAATCAAGTTACTTTAAAACTTCCACCATCCCCATATTGCTCTGTCACAAAATTCATGACCCCACCTAAAAACTAAGGAGGATCTGCCCTAAAACAATGAGTGGATTTCTATCTGCTGGCTCAGGGAGGTGGAGACACCCCTCCCGACCATTAAACTCTGCAGTCGTCAGCATTTTTAAAGAAATATTAATTAGTCACAATCACAGGCTACTCTCTCATAAACAGCAGCATACACAGCAATTTGTGCTGGAGGACAAGTACAATCAGGTTCATGAAGGCATTGTGAAGCCAGGCATCGCTTCAGCAGATACTATTTGACTGGCCTTTGGTGTCTCAAAGCCTGAGCTGGCTTCAAGGACAATTTAGTGCAAAGGAACTAAAGAGCAGAGAATCACAGAATCATTATGGGTGGAAGAGACCTCCAAGACCATCCAGTCCAACCATCAACCCAACTGCACTCTGCCTACTAAACCATCAGAGAAGGGCAGATTGAAATAGGATGTTAGAAAGAAGTTCTTTAGCAGGAAGGGGATTGGAACACTGGAACA
This sequence comes from Phoeniculus purpureus, assembly GCA_028565055.1. NCBI lineage: Eukaryota > Metazoa > Chordata > Aves > Bucerotiformes > Phoeniculidae > Phoeniculus > Phoeniculus purpureus. The sequence goes on along the minus strand of JAOXOE010036735.1, from coordinate 7,989 downwards.
GGTTGCCCAAGGAGGTAGTTGAGGCCCGATCCCCAGAGATATTCAAGGAGAGGTTGGACAAGTCTCTGGTCAACCTGATCTAGTTGAGGATGTCCCTGCTTCCTGCAGGGGGGTTGGACTAGATGACTTTTGGAGGTCCCTTCCTCTCAGGGCCAGTCTATAGCTCTATGATTCTATGTTCCCAAGCACCAGATCTACACATCTGTTGAATCCCTTCACGCACGGTAACTTCCTTGGGCAGCCTGTTCCAACCCCTGACTACTCTATCAGGGAATGTCCAACCTGATGTGGACATCTAACCCTCCCCTGGCACAACTTGAGGCCGTTTCCCCTTGTCCTATCACTGGTGACTAGGGAGAAGAGACTGACCCCTCCATGCTGGCTGCCACTTGCTGCATATCAAGCAGCACCTCCACAAGTGAATACTGAGTTAAAAGTCACCCTAACTGGATTCAAGAGCTGATGGAAAAGGGTCTATTGACCCTATGCCTGTTGGTAATGACAAGTAATCACTTGGATCAGTGCTGTCATCCTGGTCCCTGTTTTATCCTATAAAAAACCCCACCCAACCATTCAAGGATCTGAAGAGTCAACATCATGAATGTGGTAAAAAGAGGAAAAATCCTTCTACCTTCCGAGTGCCAGTGATCACAAATTAAAAACCTTTGCACCAACGTTTTTCATCCCACTCATGGTCTACAGTGATGCTGCCAGTGTACAGGAGACTGAAACAAGACAAAAACACCCCTAAATGACTGGTTGGGTTTTTATTTCCCCCACAGAAACAGTTTTATTCCAGAAGTCATTCTAAGGAAATCTACTTTGTCTATGCTTTATAGATTTCTCCCCCTAAAATTCACTCCACACCAAAAAACATCTCAATTACTCCTACTGAAAGACGCATTTCAGAGTCTGTTTAAGCTTGTCTTCAAAATCGCGGCTTAGTATTGTGTGGCATTAAAAACAGTGCACTTCAGCGTGCAGTTTAGAAGCCTTGCAGCACGCCGCTTTGCATGAACCAGCCCCAAGGACCATGTGATCCATAAATCACCACGGATGACTTGGGCAAACAATGTGGACTAGGAAATGATGGATATTCACAGAACATTAGGGATTGGAAGGGACCTCAAAAGATCATCTAGTCCAATCCCCCCTGCCACAGCAGGATCCCTGAGATCTCCAGGCACACAGGAACATATCCAGGCAGGTTTTAAATGTCTCCAGAGAAGGAGACTCCACAACTCCCCTGGGCAGCCCCCTCCAGGGCTGTCACCCTCATTAGGAAGAAGTTCCTTCTCATATTTACATGGAACCTCTTCTGTTCCAGCTTACACTATTGCCCCTTGTCTTATCACTAGATCACAGAACCACATAACATGAGAGATTGCAAGGGACCTCGAAAGATCATCTAGCCCAATCCTCCTGCCACAGCAGAATCACTGAGTCACACAGGAACATATCCAGGCAGGTTTTAAACATCACCAGAGAAGAGGACTCCACAATCCCCCTGGGCAGCCGGTTCCTGTGCTCTGTCACCCTTACTGGGAAGAAGTTCCTTCTCATATTTATATGGAACCTGTGTTCCAGCTGATGACACTGAGCAGAGCCTGGCTCCATCCTCCTGACACCCACCCTTCACATATTTATCAAAATTAATGCAGTCACCGCTCAGTCTCTGGTTCTCCAAACTGAAGAGACCCAGCTCCCTCAGCCTTTCCTCAGTAGGGGGATGTTCCACTCCCTTCATCATTTCTGTGGCTCTGCGCTGGACTCTTTCCAGCAGCTCTGTGTCCTTCTGGAAGTGAGGGGCCCAGAACTGGACACAAGATTCCAAATGTGGTCTCACCAGGGCAGAGTAGCGGGGGGGGGGGGAGAACCTCTCTCGATCTGCTAATCACCCTTCTTCTGATCCACTACTCATACTACAGAATGCCTTTTATTCAAAGCCTCGCATGTGAATTTACTATAGGTTGTAACACAGCGGCAGGTCATAGGAAACCCTGATGTTCACTGGATTTTCCAAAGGCTTATTGAGCAGCACAAGCAGCTCTCTGTACCCCTGGAGAACAGCATGGAGTGAAAGCCCTTATTTACCACCCTCTTGCCCTTGCTCTTTGGAATGAATCACATTATTAACTGCACCCCCACACACCTCACAGAGAGAGGTTTGTTTGTTTTGCTTCTTTTTTTTCTTCCCTTTAATTACTCTCTCGCATATGTTTGCCAACTCTCCCTTCACTACTCCAGGAAATACTGATATTTAACTCAATAAACTAGGATACGCAGTTTCCTTCCTCCCGATTTATGGGTTTCTTCATCGTTGACCAAGGGAACGTTTTCTTTATGGGATGAATCGCATTAGAAAAGATAGGGATGAGGAAAAAAATACCAACCAACTTTTCCCTTCCATCCAGGCTGAGCCCTCAAGTTTTAATGCCAGGTCTGCTCTGGACTCCTGGCACACAGCCCCCAGGTCCTGGGAGCATGTTGGCTGTCTGGGAAGGGCATCCTCAGAGCCAATCCCTCTGTCCTGAGGGAACTGCGGCAAAAGAAGCACAGCTCTGACAGACATCTGGAGGAGCTAAGTTCAGGCTCCTACTTTTGGATCTGTCTTCTTGCACCACATTTTCTAATACAGACAGTTCTACAGGCCAGGAAGCAGCACAGGGGCCAACACAATTTGCTTCCTCACCCAATCCCTCCCACCACAAGCAACAGGTTGACAAGCAGGCTGAGATGTGAAAGGTCAAACGCTCAGAGTACCCCTTGACTATCCTCCCTTCCATTTGCAAATCATATCGTTGAATGGTTTGGGCAGAAAGAATGCTCAGAGCTCACGCAGTGCCAACCCCTTGCCGTGGGCAGTGACATCTCTCACCAGACCAGGTTGCCCAGAGCCCCATCCAACCTGGCCTTGAACACTTATAAGGACACTCCTATTCGGCTCCACTCCTGCAACTCTGCTTTTCAAGCCCTTGGACCACCCTGAACCTTTTCTAGTTGCTTCAATAAAAGCCACCAGCACTGGTCTCAGAGTGACTCAAGGAAGCAGGCAGACCCCAACCACTCCAAGCAAGCACTGGGAGTCACCACCCTGCTGCATATTGCATTGGGTCCAGAGTCCAGGCACATTCCCCCAAGGTGAGATTAGACCCTTCTGGCAAGCATAGAGCACCTTGGCACAAGCTAACCAGAACTCAAAGCCAGATCTGAGCTCCTTAATTGAAGTCTTGGGGTTAAGGGGGTTCCTGCACTTCAGGTCTAGCACCTTGCAATTGCCTGCTCTGGCTTAACACGTTCTACAGATACTTTCTGAAGAAAATTAGGACAAAAAGCTTAGAAAGAAAGGAACTTGCTTCCCTCTGCCTCAAAGCAAGCTGAGGTTCCTGCAGGCACAGCACAGATAATTCTGTGCTGGAGCTATGTAGGGAAGGAGACCAATCAACATGGATCTGCACTCATGGACAGCAGATCTGGGTTCACTTTCAAAGGGTCCACACCCCCATCATTAAACGAGAAACCAACCTCTATGATGGTCTCCAGAAAATGAAAGGAAAACATAGGATTAACTGAATCAATAGGGCTCATAATTAAATGCTGCAACATTCCCTGACATTACTGGATTGATGGGTTGGGGGGGTTGATGTCGGTTTTTTGACAGCTACTGAAATGTAGGTTCAATCTCCCTTGCGGGACAAGACAAGATGCACAAGCAGAAAGGGAAGTCTTCATAGACTGGGCTCATCAGCAGTGGTAGACTGATAGAAAACACTTCTTTCTTCTTGGTGTAAACAACATGAGACAAGAACTGTTCCTCAGATCCCCAGCTGCAAATAAAGGAGCAGAATTTGCCAGAGGGGCTCAGCTATACCCTACAAGCCATAACCCAACGACTCACAGGTAGAAACTCATTATTTCCCTAGAGGGGAAAAGCTCTCCAGATTTTCAATAATGAGAAAGCAGAACTGAAAGGATGGGGGAAAGAAGGGGGAGGAACATTGTCTTTATTCCAGATGGTGAGAGTCAGGTGCAAATTCAATGAGTTCAATGCAGTTAAATGGATTTTCTCCACTGAACGCTCTTGCTTGGCATCAGGCCATTGTCTCCTTTATGATACAGGAACACACAGACAACACATAGATATTTTATCTGGAAGATGGACACCACGTGCCGAATTGAAACGATATTACAGCGCCGAAAAGTCCCAAAACCACATCTTTAAGCTGCAGAAAGAGGAGACTGGTGGAGCCTATTCAACCAGCAGCAGCCTCTATGACAGATGACAGAAAACAAAGAGACTTAATAAATCTTGCTGTGACCGAGGTTGCCCCAAGCCTCACCTTTTCACCATAATTCCTTTCAAACAGGCACCCTAACGAAGACGCGAGACAGAGACTGCAAACTCCGATGCTTCAAAGCTGCTGCCTCTCATTTTCGATGATCCCAGCCCAGACAAAAGAACAAAGATGTGTTTCACAGGCGAAGCTGCTGTAGAGAAGCACGGCAACAAGCGTAAAAGCAGAAGGAGCAACGGCATTAGCTCATCTTTCCTCCTTAATACAGCAGCAAACAATTAGCACTGACGTGAAATGGGTCAGCAAGGAACTCAAAGCTTCTTAGCAGCTAGCAGGGCCAACCCGTGTGGCCACAGCAATCCAAATTAACCCCATGGATACACCCAGCCTTTCCTCTAAGCCCTTGAAAGCAATTAGAAACATAATATTGTGGCTACTTCCAGCAGTACAACCTGGGATTAAACCTGCCTGTGAAATAGAAGCATTTTTCCTCTGCTGAGGCAGACAGCTCGAGAAGCTACCTATTTCCAGCACCCATCCTCTAAAAAAGGGATCTGGTGCTTAGAAACACAGTTTAGTGGGCAGGGTGGGGTGGGGTTGATGGTTGGACTGGATGATCTTGGAGTTCTCTTCCAACCTTAGCAATTCTATGATTCCATGAAATCAGCTCCATCCTATGGAACCCCATTTCACAGAACATTAGGGATTGGAAGGGACTTCTGAAGACCATAGTCCAATCCCCTTCCCACAGCAGGACCACCTAGACCACGTCACACAGGAACATATCCTGATGGTTTTTCTTATTAGCTGAGGTGCACTGCATACCCTGGATTTGCACTTTTTCTTCCCTCTCAGCAAAAAACATTCTCTTTTCCCTTAAAATCGTGCTTAAGGCTGCCTTTCAAGGGCAATTAAGCATGAGTTTAAACAACTGAATAAATTCAATGCACCAGAGCAGGCATCCTGGAACAAGTCTACGTATCAGCACATGCCTCAGTTTATTTCTTCACCAGGTTCACACATGGACCTGAAGGTAGCACACAAACCAACCACCCAGATCATCAGCTATCCCAGGCAGAAGGGCTTTTCAAGTAGCCCCAAGAAGTCAAGGAGTGGGGCTTTTACTTTGCTGTGAGCCAGCAGTTACAACAGAGCTGTTCTCAGGGCAGTCACTGCACTATAGACAACAGACCGGGAATGAATTTGGGTCTTTGGGGTGACCCAGAGTTTATAGAGATGAACCAATACCAATCAGAGCTTCTCCGCTCCCTCCTTAAGCCAACTGTCATTTCTCCCATGGTGGCAGGGGAGATTTTGGATCTCACAGATGCTGCGGGTGCATTACAAGTTCTGCCAGCACCTCAGTGCTCTGCAGAGCTCAGAGAGACAACTTTCAGAGAGCCACCATCATGAAGCCCTCACAATCGAAATTCTTCTTGATTTCTCCCTCTTCTCACCCCTTCAAGGAAACAAACCCGTTTCCCACATGTGTGGATGACATGTCACATTGAAGGGGGTGGCTGAAACACCCTAGCCAGCTGCCATGGCCCTCAGCTACCCGCTCCTGGCATTAGATATTGCAGCAATTTCCACAGCTCAACTGCACAGAGCTAGAGCCTCGTGGAAAATGCTTCCTCCCATAAATCCAGAAGCAGCCAACAGTAACTCAAGGCAAGAGCAGGCTGAAAGGAAAGGTGTGATTCTGGAAGAACATCTGGCATCACAGGAATTCTTTACCCATGGGCTGCAGCAACTGGCTCGGGGACTAACTTCAGTGATCAGATCACTCATGCCCAGGCACAGAACCTCCAGGATGGTTAAACGATGTTTTTATTGCCAGAAAATATTTCAAAAGCACAGGACTGGCACAATGTACCCTGACAATTCCAGCAGATCCCTAAATCAAAGGTGCGAGTGCTACTTTACATAACAACCTGCATCACGAACGCCGTGTGCTGCCCCTTTGCTCCAGCTGCACTGAAACGCTCCATGGGAGGGCAGCAACCTTTTATTCTCGGGGTGACAGCTCTTTGGCTCCTCTCAAACACCCATAGGCAACGTGTGATATGGGGGTGACAAACTAGGGTTCCATTAACCAAATCCTATCCCTCAAGTCGAAGATGATGAGAACTTATGGCACCCACTACCCCACACTGCTGGAATCCCTGCTCTTCCCACAAATGGAACCTGCACATTCCATTTCCACACTGGAGGATCTCAATAGTGCTGTTTCAGTGTGGGCCTTGCGCCCAAGCTCCAGGACACTGGCACCACACTAAGACCAGGTCCCTGCCCACTGCTGAGCCCATCACTGGCGATGGGGTGAAGTGAAACATGCAGTGAGGAATTCAGCAGCTGCTGCACCCAAGGGTGAGCTTGGGCTCTGCTTTACAGAGCCTTAACAGCAGAAACACCCATCCACAAACCCAGCTGGACCAGCCCAGCACTAACAGATTAAAATGACACTGGGAAGGTATCGGTTCTCTCTCATTGTCGGAGAACGGCTCATCCCTGAGGTGATGTCAGGGGTAAGCTCCCTAGGTAATGCTCTCTCAGCACATTCTCTGCCTGCCCAGCAAAGGCTGAGACGCTGTCAGCACACCAACCCATCAGGAGGAAAGCGAGAGGAGCTACAGAAACTAAAGCCGTTGCGTTGGCTACAAGGACTGTGGTCTAGACATCCTTGCAAGTCTAAACTAGCACAGCTGGGCAAAAACACCTTCCTTCACAGGGAGAAAACAAAGGGTCAGGGAGGGAATGGGGAAGAAACAGGGTATGTGCAAGGTTGAAGAACCCTTCTGAAAACAAAAGGGCTGGTTTTCTGAACCATGAGCAGCAAAAACTGATGAACAGCAGACTACCTTCTTGAGAAGAAGTGGAACAATTTACTGCCACCAGGACAAGAAAAATTATGAGAAGGGGTGATGCCAGAGACCTCAGATGAGTAAGACCTAGAACACACAGCAGTGCACATCCCACTTCAGGTTAGCAACGGCTTCGCTGTGAAAGCCCGCTCTTTTGGACGGGGAAGAAGCCATCCACCGAGCAACTGGAGACCTATCACCTTTGTTCCTACCTAGCCCGGGGAAACGGATGCCGTGGGGTCCTACAGGAACGCTCCCACCACGCAGAACACGCTGTTCTTCCCCAGGGGGATCCCTAAATCTCACTGTATCCCAACGGCGGGTCGCGGTTAGGGTCTCCAGCACCCAGAGCGCCAAGCGAGGCGCCAGCTGTGCCCCTGCTCAGCTCAGCGGGCGCACCCGTGGGGCCCCTCAGGGCCGCCGTCAGCTCCGCGCAGGGACACCGGGGGCACCACTCGCCCTCCAGCAAAAATTCTTTGTCCTCCCCGCCTCGCTGCGGTTTTCCTTTCACCCCTCCACCAACAAAAGTCTTTCCTCCGAGCCCTTCAATTAGACGGCTGCTTCATTATCCCCCCCCTCCATGCAAATTAACGGCATTAATCAAGTAACGGGGCAGCCCGCCCAGCCTCCCACCACAGCGCCCTTTGTTCGGGCAGAGTGGGGGGGGACCGGGTATATCCCCTACAACCCCCTCCCCCTTTCCCTCACCGCGCTTCGAACGCCCCCGCTGCCCACCGGCACCCCCCCAGCCCGGCCGGTGCCGCTCGGTCCTTACCTGAGCACCGCAACGGTACCAGGACCCGCCCCCGTCCGCCCCGTCGCACTCGGGG